>WEIT01002659.1:56619-66954 GCA_013389985.1 Dryoscopus gambensis | reverse complement strand
CTCACTGCCACCTTCATCCCCCTATCGCTGCCACCTTCATCCTTCTCTCACTGCCACCCTCATCCTCCTCTCATTCGCATCTTCATCCTCCTCACTGCCACCCTCATTCTCTCACTGCCACCTTCATCCTCCTCTCACTGCCACCTTCACCCTCCTCTCACTGCCACCTTCATCCCCCTCATTGCCACCTTCATCCTCCTCTCACTGCTGCCTTCATCCCCCTCTCATTCCCACCTCCCCTCCCTGCCCCCCCTCGCCTTTCTGCCTCCCAAGTCACACTTGTCCGCTCGAAACTACGATTTCCTGCACCAAAACACCTCCTGCAAGCGATTTTTTCCCAGCCGGGATGGGGCGGGCGGCGCAGGCAGCCCTGAGTGCTGAGCAGCGAATTAATGAGCCACGATTTATGTCAGCGCAAACCCCCCCGCCCTCGGCACGGCCAGATGCGTTGCGAAATCGCCGCGGCTGCTGCCGCTGCCAGACTCTTCTCTCTCTCAAGTTGCACAAATTTCTGTCAGTCACACGCAACAAATCCCCAAAGCGGCTCCGCGATTCCTGCCCCGGCCGGGGACGGGAGCGGCAGCAGCTGGCAGCGGGCACGGGCCGGGTGAGAGCTGGCATCAGCTCGGCGGTGCCAAACCTGAGGCACACGAGGCCCCTGAACTGCTCTGCGAGGCTTTTCTGAGGCTGCGATTTGTCCCCCTCCCCCTTTCCCTGGTATGATTTGCTAATCTTCCCAAAGGGAAGCTGTTCTGGAGCGGCTCTGCCTTCCTCCGGAGCGGGAGGCAGGGCTGGTCTTGACTGGGCTTGTTCATTCACCGAGGTGCCTTGCCTAATCGAGGAAATGACCTGTGAGCGCAGAGATACTCCGTGTACTTTTGTGCTCGCCAGAAAGATGCCAGAAGCTGCCCAAAAATTCCAGCTCGGCCTATTCCTCCTTCTGCCACCACCTCACGCCTGTCTCTGCCTCTCCTCCCCCAGCAGCTCCAGGTGGAGGCGTGGGGAGCACAGAGGATCGGGAAATGGTCGGGGATGGTTCTGACCTCCTCTCGCTCACGAGCGAGGCGTCCAAAATGACTCAATCCGCCCTCCCTGCCTCCCTCGCTGGGGACCCAGCAAAGCCCCAGCCTCACGCAGCAGCGCGAAAAAGGCGTGGCACGGCCCGAAGCTGCAGCAATTAGTCATTAGCATAAATTAGGGGGACTTTCCCAGGGCCCAGTCCAGCCCCGGCGGGGCAGCGGCCGCGCGGGGCCGGCTCCCTCAGACCTCCGGGCGCTGCAGCACGGGCGCAGCTGGAAAATCACCGAGCGAGCTGTAAAATTCCACCCGCGGCTCCTTTTGCCCCCGCAGGGTGGTTCCCCTTCCAGGTGCCAGCCCGTGGCACCAGGGGCGCACCCCGGAGCCCCCCCGGCACCACGGGGGATTCCTTTTTTTTTGCCCGGGTGGCTGCGAGCTCTGCTTTGCCCCCCCCCTCCCCAGGGAAAGTTTTCCAAGGGCTTCTCCTTTTTCACTGGGATTTCTAGGAAAGGAGCATTCCCTGCTCTCCCCGTGGCCTTGAGAAGCCCCTTTTAGGCTGCTGGCAGGTGGCAGGAGCCGTCCTGGCTGGGGATGGTTTCGAGGTGCGGGCGTGGGGTGGAAGAGGCTCCCAAATCCCGGGCGATTCCCTGGGAGAGGGATCCTGGGCAGGGAGCTCCTGCCTCAGTGTTCGCTTTCGTTTTATTTCGCTGTTCCTGTGGTTTTGGGGAGCGCTGCGAGGGCTGGAGGGGTTTCAGAGCTTCTAAAAAATGAGAGAGTGAGGGAGCTTGTCCAGGCTGAGGCATCACCCTCTGGAGATTAGAGAAGACAAATACCAGCCTCAAGCAGAAACCTTTCAGACAAGGTGGCTGGGGCTGTTCTAGCTGTGGTGGTGAAGACTTTTTTTGCCAGCTTCTCTTTAAAGAGAGCTGCCAGGGAAGGAGGAGAACCAAAGGAGTTCATCCCAAAGGGTGTTTTTAAAATTTCCTTCAGTCTCTTCCCATCCACGTCAAGAAAGTTGGTGCTGCAGGGACAGGAAGATCTCTGGGGATGACATTGAAGGCAGCAGGAGAGAGCAACTGTGGATATTTTGGGGATGAAGGAGGGGAACGTGTTTCCCTCGAGTTTAATGCTGCCTGAAAGAGCTGCTTAGAGCTTTCCACGCACAATACGCCCTAAAGAAACGGGCAGCATTTTCTGGGGTCCCCTAAAAACCCGCCTCAGCGCCTCAGCAGGAAGCGCAGCCACCTCCGAACTGCGAAAACTCGGATTTCACAATCCCGACGCGTGCGCTGCCCTAGCAGGTCGGTACATAAACCCCCCCAGTGAAACATAAACCATCTCTCTCCTCCTCCTGGGCTGCTGCGAGAACGTGCCGGCCCTTCCCGGGCGAATTGCGGAGGTGCCGGTGACAGCCCGGCTCGGGAAGCCGAGTTCTGCGAATTAAGGATGCATTGTTCTTTGTCTCGCGGCTGTGAGTCAGCCCGGAGAGCCGCAGGTATTTGTTCAAGAGGGAGACTCCGTTCCACCCCCGTCCTCCTCTTCCCTCCTTCCCCGCAGCGGCGAGGAATGAGAGGAAAAAAAAAGAATTTAGCCTTGACCTTGCCCGGCTGTGGCTGCCCGGGAGGAGCCGCCGGACTCGGTGCCGCTGCCCTGCCCCGTCTCGGAGCTCGTCCCCCGGCCCAGAGGGCCCGCGGGGATTCAGGCAGGGATTCAGGCAGGGATTGAGGCAGGGATTCAGGGAGGGATTCAGGCAGGGATTCAGGGAGGGATCCAGCACGTGGATGGCGGCACGGGGCTGGTGCCACCCTCGGCCGCCTGGCAGGTGCCACCTGCGCCCGCTGTGGGGTCCCCTCGCTGCCAGGAGCGGGCAGGGACAAGGGGGTGGCACCGCTCCCTTATTATCCCTGTAAATCCACAGGGAGAAGCCCGATCTGTCCGATCCGCAGGGGGATCGGCCGGGGGAGCTCCCCTGGTGCCAGGCCCGGCCGGGTGCCAGCGCTGCTGCCCCCTGTCCCTCGCCAGCCGCTCCAGGTCCCGCTCGCTGCTCTCCNCGCGGGCAAGGCGAGGCTCGGGTTCACGGAGCACCCGGGGCACGGAGCTGAGTCAGAGCACGTGGGAATGAATTACCCGGTGTCACCCGGCAGGGAAAGTTCACCCGCAGCAGCAGCTCGGGGCAGATTTCTCTCCTTCGCGCCGCTCGGTTCCCATCCCGAGCTCTCCCCGCAGTGCCGGGCCCAGGGTGGGGGTTCTGGGCTCGGGTAGATGAGCCCAGGCCGGCCCGGGCAGGGGAATCGTGCCCTGGGAACACAGACGCTGGGCTGGGTAATGGTGCACGAGGTGTAATAACGCTGCGTCCCTCTGCCCCAGCTCCCGGCGGAGGATCCGGCCCACCTGAGAGCCCCACAGCGGAGCTGCCGACCTCTGAGCCGCCTGTCTAGACTGCAGACTTTGTTGCCAGACACTTGTGGGGTTCGAGTTGTTTCACCCTAAGGGAGACATCCCAGCCGAGCCAGGAGGGTGAATCACAGCCCGGGAACAGCTGTTTCCCTCCTGGATGGCAGAGATACCCGGTGAGTGTGTCAGACACAGACACGCCGTGTACAGATGGCTGGGCTCCGTGAAACGAATCCCAGCCTGGTTACACCTCGGGAGTTTCTCCTTCACGGGCTGAAGCAAGACTGAGGGAAATGGAGAGATATTCCCTGAGCCAGCACCTGGAAGTCACACTGAGTCACTGTTTGCAGGCATATGATTAAATCATGGAATCCTGGAATAGCCTGAGCTGGAAGGGACCCACAGGGATCAGCAATCCAAGCCCAGACCCCCAACAACCCCACCCTGGGCATCCCTGGCAGCGGTGCCCAAACGCCCCTGGAGCTGTGGCAGCCTCGGGGCCGTGCCCATTCCCTGGGGAGCCTGGGCAGTGCCAGCACCCTCTGGGGGAAGAACCTTTCCTGCTCTCCAGCCTGAGCCTGCCCTGGCCCAGCTCCTGTGGCTCCCCAGGTCCTGTCAGCTCACAGGGAGCAGAGATCAGAGCTGCCCCTCTGAGGAACTGCAGCCCCTAAGGAGTCTCCTTCAGTGTCCTCTGCTCCAGCTGGACAATCCAAGGTCCCTCAACCTCTCCACAAGTGGCCCCTTCAGACCCTTCTCCATCTTTGTGTCCCTCCTCTGGACGCTCTCAAAGAGCTTTAAATCCTTCCTACACTGCGGTGCCCCAAGCTGCACCTTCCTCCCTTGGCAAAGCCTCTGTGCCCCCGGGCTGGAGCCGACCCTGCTGCTCCTGGAGGGGGTTCTGAGCCCCTGGAGCCCAGCCCCAGCCCTCAAAACTCATCTCACCCACCCCTGCTGCGGGCAGGGACACCTTCCACCATCCCAGGTGGCTCCAGACCCCATCCAAGCTGGGCCTGGACACTTCCAGGGATGGAGCAGCCACGGCTGCTCTGGGCAGTCACGAGTTCCTGTCCCAGGAAAACATTCCCAGCTCTGTGTCTACGTTTCAAGACAAATATGAGGCTGAAAGCTCCTTGGATGTGTTATTCCCACTGGAAAATCAATGCCTTGAAGAAAAGGAGAGCTGAATAAAGAAGTTCCTGCAGTTCACTGGGTGACAAATGGGTGAACACAGCGCGGCCTCAGGTATTCCCAGGTTGCTCCTGATGATGTGAACTAATTACTCCATAGCCCAGTCCCTTACCCTAAAGATAAACAAAAATCCCTCATCAATCTCTTCTTTTCCACTTTGACTGCTCCCTCCTCTTTCCCAGCATGAAAGCAGCGGAAGAAAAACTTGCTCTCTGGAGCTTACAGTCATTTTATCCCCCACCAAACACTGACCTTGATGTGAACTAATTAGGATGGCAATAGATTATTAATACGAGTGGGTAAGGTGAGGTTTTGTCAGTATAAAAGAGGCTTTTGAAGATAACAGCCATTTCCACTTTCATGATGCCATCCCAAGTGCTCAGAAGAAAGCCTATAAACTAATAAAGGAGAATTCATCCAGGGGCACCGAGTCACCCCCCAAACCCTTATTCAGGCTGGCAAACGAAATCTGCTCGGATTCTTTTAAATCCCATCACAGATCAGGATTAAAAACAACTTTTGGTAATGAGCAGATCTCTGATGATCTAAAGACACCCTGGCTCCTTTCACTGAGGAAGTAAGTGACATATCAAATGCAACCTTCAGACTCGAACAGCTGAGGTCACCTTGGCAGAAATGCTGCTGAGCCCCGTGGAATGAAACCTCTCTCCAGAGGGCAGCTTTGATTTACAAGGGGAGGTAAGGTCTTCTCCACGTGCACATCTATTTGGAAAGACAGTCTGACTTCGAACTGTGTGCAGGTTGTGTTTTAAAAGGTACCTGAGGAACTGTTGCTCGTTCTGGTCCTAACCTAAACCAGGCTCGTTGAAAACTCTCCGAAGGGATCTGCTCCCCGAAACCAGGCTGCTTTTGAGGAGATCTGCAGGACCCAGATGGGAAATGAGTCAAGCCCACAAGTATGTGCTGAAAGCCCCGAGTCAGTGGCTTGTCAGGGGCGTCCGGGCCAGAAATCCATTTAAAATACCACGGAAGAAATGCTTTGCTTCCTCTCCGAAATCCCTCGGCGCTCGGAGCGCAGCTGAGGAATGCGGCAGCCTCATCCACCCGACCCGCGGCCACGGGAGGTGGCAGCAGGGCCCCAGGGCCCGTCCCCTGGGCCACCCTGGGGCAGAGAGGCTGGAGGGGCACGGCCACGGGGAGAAGGGTGGGAGGAAGGGAAAGGCTCCTCTCCGTGTTCGACCCTTTGCCACAGGTGGGGGAGAAGGACTCGGTGCGGCTCAGCCTGAGCATCTGCTCTGCTGGACCCTTGGAAATGCCCTCCTGCTGGATGTCATGGAATCACGGAATATCCTGAGCGGGAATAAACCCGCAGGGATCATCCAGTCCAAGCCCTGGCCTTGCACAGACCCCCAGCAATCCCACCTTGGGCATCCCAAACGCCCCTGGAGCTGTGGCAGCCTCGGGGCCGTGCCCATTCCCTGGGGAGCCTGGGCAGTGCCAGCACCCTCTGGGGGAAGAACCTTTCCTGCTCTCCAACCTAAATCCCTCCTGGCCCAGCTGCAGCCGCTCCCTGGGTGCTGTCCCTGCTCAGAACAAGCTGGTTCTAAATCTGAAGGGGAAGGGAGCAGGACCTTTGAGGGTCAAAGAGCTTCTCTGGTGTTTCTGAAGGTGACAAGGAGAAGTAAATCAAATCAACCCACGTAGAAGCCCTTCAGTGCCCTTCCAAAGCACGGTGCCAGAGGTGACAGCCCTGAAGAAGCAGGCAGAGGGCTGGGAATGCTCAGGGATCAGCCAGCAATGCCCTGGACACAGACTCTGCATCAGCGTGCTCGGGGCAGGGACTGCCCCAAAAAGGGGATTCACCTGAGCTCCCTGTCAGTGATGCTGGGAGGAGCCCTGGGGCACCCTGCTGATGTGCCAGGCCCTGGGCACATCCCTGCCCTTCTCCTGGAGCTTTTCCTGTGGGGTACTTGGGAAAACCAGAGAGAGCCCCAGGATCCCTGAGGCTGGAAAAGCCCTCCCAGCCCAGCCAGGCCCAGCTGTGCCCGATGCCCACCTTGGCCCCAGCCCAGAGCACTGAGTGCCACCTCCAGGTGACACCTCCAGGGATGGGCACTCCAAACCTCTGTGGGAAACTCTTTCCAAGGCCTGAGCTCCCTTTCCAGGAGGAAATTGCTCCTGGTGCCCAAGCCGAGCCTGCCCTGGCCCAGCCTGAGGCCGTTCCCTCTCCTCCTGTCCCTGTTCCCTGCGAGCAGAGCCCGACCCCCCCGGCTGCCCCCTCCTGTCAGGGACTTGTGCAGAGCCACAAGGGCCCCCCTGAGCCTCCTTTGCTCCAGGCTGAGCCCCTTTCCCAGCTCCCTCAGGAGTTCTCCAGCCCCTTCCCAGCTCCGTTCCCTGCCCTGGACACGCTCCAGCCCCTCCAGGGCTCTCCTGCAGGGCCCAGAACTGGGCCCAGCCCTCGAGGGGCCTCTCAGTGCCCGGCACAGAGGGACAATCCCTGCCCTGCTTGGAAAGGACTGATCGGAAACTTCCCCCCTTCCCTAAATTTTGTGTCCATCCACCCCTCCGCTGACTCCTGGTTCGTGTGCAGGGAGGTGTGAGCAGCAAGGGTGGAGTGAGGAATAACAGCGTGGAAGGAAAGTTCTAATCCTGTAGAGAAAAGAAGTGTCAACACATGTCAAATGTTGCAAAATGTGCCGGTGTGGAAGAAATAAAGTAACTCCCAGCATTAACCAACAAAGTGCTGCTGTTTTGCCAGGCTGAGGAAGATTTCTTTTATGGAATGGGAAACGCTGGGTGTTTTATACAAATAGGAGTTTCACTTTCTGTATGAACCAACTTAAAAAGTGACCTTTAGCTGCCAAAACCTGACCTTCAGCTACTGAAAACGTCTGGATTTGAGAAATCCACCTCGCTAAAATCTCTTTTCAAACCCTGCCCCGTGCCCAGCCTGTCTGCCCCGAAATATCCTGTAAAATTCTTGTCCTCGCTGAGCAATTCCAAACCTCTGAAACATCCAAAAGTTTTTAGAAACTCTGCTGAAGTTTCTGAAACATCAGAACTGCCCCCAGTGTGCTGAGCCGAGCAGTTTTGGGCAGCTGTGGCAAGGAGGGTCCCAAGTCATCACTATGAGTAAAAGGAACTTTTTCCCGTCTAAGAAACGATCTCAAAGCTAAACACAATCCTGATATGTAAGCAAATATCATTTAAATGAGGGCAAGACCAAATATTTTTATGCTTAATGTAAAAACCCAATGCGATGGCAAAAAACCAAGGTTACTTGGTTTATGCTGGTGACTTGCTCGGGGAGGGGAAACTTCAAAAACTGAATTATTATTATTGAATTTAAATATTTTTTACATCTGCATTTCCACTGTTAAAAAACCCCCCCAGCAACATTTGGAAACGATTAGTGTGAATTCATCCAGAATTATACATTTGCTGGTGTTGTTTTGCAGTTGTTGATATTTTGAGGCCGCCGGAGAAACAAAACAACACACAAATAAAAACCCCCTTTCATTTATCTGTGCAGCTCTTTCATCTGTTCAGATTAAGGCATTACTCATTTTTTCCCCACCGTGATCCCAAAATGATTCCTGAGCTGCCAGGGAATGAAATAGGAAAGGGTTTATCCCCAATCCTCCAGCAGCTCTTCCCCATGCTCACCCCCTCGCTGGGCCAGGCTGAACTTCCAGATCAGCTGAGCATGAGACGCAAGGAGGCAGAGCCAGACAATTACCCAGGCAAATGTTGGAAGGATGGGGGCCCCGAGGCAGAAATGCTGTTTGTGGAGGCTGAAGGAGCCATTTCTGCTGCACACGAGCCCAGCGGTGCTGGAGAGTGGCCACCAGCGGACTGGGAGCGAGGTTTGGAGATAACATCGAGCCGCTGTCTGCATTTCTCACCTGGGGGCCTTTTCCCGGGTGCTGCACCAAAGGCGTGCGGGTACGGGCAGCAGGAGCTCTGCCATCGGTGTTATTCTCCCCTCCTCTCCCTGCTGGACACCACCCCAGCGAGCTCCAGGGCCAGAGCCTCAGCTGGGCCATGAGGAGAGCAAAAAGTGGTGTTTTGGTCTAATTCCGACCCGTGTGGATGAGCAGGGTAGAGGAGCCTCGCTCTGCTTTTTTCCCTCCCTACTTTCCTGCTCAGGGAAGATGTTTTGGGGCAAAGAATGGAGGCTGCAGCGAGAAGGACACAGTCAGAGAATCCTGGGATCGCTGAGGTTGGGAAAGGTCTCCAAAATCGTCGAGGCCCGATGTGTGCCCGATGCCTACCTTGTCCCCAGCCCAGAGCTCTGAGTGCCACCTCCAGGTGACACCTCCAGGGATGGGCACTCCAAACCTCTGTGGGAAACTCTTTCCAAGGCCTGACCTCCCTTTCCAGGAGGAAATTTTTCCTAATATCCAATCTAAACCTCCCCTGGCCCAGCCTGAGGCCGTTCCCTCTCCTCCTGTCCCTGTTCCCTGCGAGCAGAGCCCGACCCCCCCGGCTGCCCCCTCCTGTCAGGGACTTGTGCAGAGCCACAAGGGCCCCCCTGAGCCTCCTTTGCTCCAGGCTGAGCCCCTTTCCCAGCTCCCTCAGCCGCTCCTGGGGCTCCAGCCCCTTCCCAGCTTCCCTACGTGAACAGATTTAATGGACAAACCTGCCCAGGACGGGTCTGCAGCCCCTGCCTCCCTCAGGAGCAGGAATGACGCAATAAAAGGATCAGGAGAAGGTTTTTTACCATTCCAGCTTCCACAGGAGGCACCTCTAAGACATCTGTGCCACAAAACTGGAGGAGGAAGAGAGGGTGAAGGGAGACCACGAGGGCAAAGATGAACAACCAAGGCAAATATCTGACATTTAATCTAAACCTACTCTCAGGCTGAAGCCGTTCCCCCTCGTCCCGTGACTCCATTCCTTGTCAATAACCTCTCTCCGTCTTTCCTGCAGGCTCCCCTCAGCTCCATAAATCTATTTTCCCACAAAGAAAAGAGGGATGTGCTCCATCCCGGCGCGCCTCGTGAGGAGACAGCACTCCCTCAGTCCTCCCTTTATTTGTTTTTTTCCCCTCCTTCCAACGTGAAAAAATAAGTGGGATGACAGCCTTCGGAGGAGATGCGTGCAACAAGGCCCTCATTGTCTCCGACAGGTGTGAGATTGGGGCTGAGTCGGTGCCAAGCACCCCGGTATCAGCGCCAGCTCCGCGAGCTGCAAACGCACCGCAACCGCCCCGTAATCCCGCCGCAGCCAGCCAGAGACTCAACAATTTAGGGCTTAAGACACACACACAGAGCATAAATCAGATGGGGATGTACCAGCCAAGCGTCAGCTCCTTGGGCAGATGCCTGCAGACCGTCTGTGCTCATCAGACCTGGCCTCGCTGCCTTATTGGAAACATTTCTTATTTTTTTTTTTTTTTCTTTCTACAAAGATGAGAGGCTGGGTGGAGCAGCCAGCTCAGACACATTTCCATTTGCCCTATCTTGCCCCAACAGCCCTCCTCAGCTTGCTTTTTGGAGGCAGCTCGGCTCGTAAAGTCTCTTTATTCCAAGTGCAGGAGGGGAGGAATTACATCTTGGGGAAATGTTTAATGTACAAATACAGAAATCACATGGACGTGCCCTCAGTAGGCACCGCCCTCCTGAAACAAAACCGTGCCCTGCCATGGGAGTCTGGGAGCCTCTGAACATGATCAAACAAGCACAGGGATTAGCACAGCTGTTTGTCTTTCTCTGTTTCTTTCTTTCCTTTCTTTCCTTTCTTTCTCTCCTTTCTTTCTTTCTTTCTTTCTTG
>WEIT01002659.1:2194-55858 GCA_013389985.1 Dryoscopus gambensis | reverse complement strand
CTGAGTGCCACCTCCAGGCACTCCTTGGGCACCTCCAGGGATGGGCACTCCAAACCTCCCTGGGCAGCCCCTGCCAAGGCCTGAGCTCCCTTTCCAGGAGGAAATTGCTCCTGGTGTCCAAGCCGAGCCTGCCCTGGCCCAGCCTGAGGCCGTTCCCTCTCCTCCTGTCCCTGTTCCCTGCGAGCAGAGCCCGACCCCCCCGGCTGCCCCCTCCTGTCAGGGACTTGTGCAGAGCCACAAGGGCCCCCCTGAGCCTCCTCTGCTCCAGGCTGAGCCCCTTTCCCAGCTCCCTCAGCCGCTCCTGGGGCTCCAGCCCCTTCCCAGCTCCGTTCCCTGCCCTGGACACGCTCCAGCCCCTCCAGGGCTCTCCTGCAGGGCCCAGAACTGGGCCCAGCCCTCGAGGGGCCTCTCAGTGCCCGGCACAGAGGGACAATCCCTGCCCTGCTCCTGCTGGACACACCATTCCTGCTCCAGGCCGGGTGCCAGGGGCCTCTTGCCCACCGGGGCACCCCTGGGCTCGTGTCCGGCCGCTGTCACCAGCACCCCCAGGGCCTTTCCTGCCAGGCCACTTCCCCACTTTTCTCCTTTTCGAGGTGACACAAATGTTCACTTTTATGATGTGTGGCAGAGCAGCTCTCGCTTGCCGGTGGATTCCTTCCCCCATGAACTAATTAATCCTGAATTCAAATTTGCCAGTGGTTTTGCATGGAAAATTGCTCATGTTTACGGAGCTCTCAAGGATATCAAAGGCACTGTGCTTCGGAGCAGTTATTCACAGGCTGGGCTGCAGAATGAGGAGCATTGTTCGGACTTGGGATTTGGAAAATGAAATGCACCTTTATGCAATGAGAGCTGAAAGCATCACCAGTGCTGCCCTTGCTCAGCCAGCTGTAAATCACCACCCTAATAAAATCAAGAGTTGCCTTCCACTAAAGGTTGTCTTTCCTACGGGCCAGAGGATGCAACCATTTACAGGAATTTTTTTCCGTGCAAAGGAATTTTGGTTTCATTGGTTTTTGTGGGTATTGATCAGCTGAATTTAATCTGCAAGAAGCTGAGAGAGCCCAAATTGGCCAAGTGATGTACACAATAGTTGATAATTGTAATTAAACCTGCAGAAAGCCAAGAAGAATTGGGATTGTGCAGTCTGGAGAGGAGAAGCTCTGGAGTGACTTCAGTGTGGCCTCGCAGGGCCTGAAGGAGCCAACAAAAAACATGGAGAGAGACAATTCCCAAGGGCTGCAGGGACAGGACCCAGGGAATGGCTTCAAACTGACAGGAGGCAGGGTTAGCTGGGATCTTGGGCAGGAATTGTTCCCTGGCAGGGTGGGCAGGCCCTGGCACAGGGTGCCCAGAGCAGCTGGGGCTGCCCCTGGATCCCTGGCAGTGCCCAAGGCCAGGCTGGACACTGGGGCTGGGAGCAGCCTGGGGCAGTGGGAGGTGTCCCTGCCCATGGCAGGGGTGGCACTGGATGATCCTTAAAATCCCTTCCAAATCCAAAAAATTCTCTGACAGAGGATGCAAACTCCAGCAGTTTCTATTTCCAGTTGTTTATATTTCTATCCTCTTTTTGGGTACCTAACCAAAGACATTCCAAACACCTCTTCTTGCAGACACCCCTGAAAGTTCCTGAAGTTGAGCACCAAACCTTGGAATCTCCCAGAGTCCCTGATCCTGAGCTGAGCATTTTCCCCCGCACAGACAAACCAAAGAAAGGGAATTTTCTTGTTGGAAATCAAGCCCAGCCTGAAAGCAAACCCACGGTTTTTTAATGGGCCTCTTTCATATCCTTTTGGTTTTCGATGCTTTTAAGAGAAGAGTTGCACAAATGGGCTGGAAATGGTCAGCTGGAGCCTGTTTGATTATCTGATGTGCACTTCCCCAGGCCATTGATTGCCTCAGCGAGCACATCCCGGCCCATTGTTCCTCGCCTGCGAACAATCTGCATTTGTTGGGGTCATAACAGGCTGAACACACAGGGAAAACTCCGGAATGAGTTTGCCAAGGGTGTTGTGTGTACTCAGCCACATAAAAGGAGCCCTGTGAGCCCTGGCACCACGTGGGCCCGAGAGGGAACGATCCTGTTTGGTGCAATGTTGTGTTACAGGCCTGGCACAGGAGGCATGTCTGCACTTGAGGCTTCAAAAGGAGCCCCCCCAAGCTATGGGTGAACCCCAGAATTCCAGAATTAAGGTTGGAAAAGACCTCCAAGATCCTGTGCCCGATGCCCACCTTGTCACCCGGCCCAGAGCACTGAGTGCCACGTCCAGGCCTTCCCTGGATGCCACCAAACCTGCCTGGGCAGCTCCTTCCAAGGCCTGACCTCCCTTTCCAGCAGAAATTTTTCCTAATGTCCCATGTAAACCTCCCCTGGCCCAGCCTGAGGCCGTTCCCTCTCCTCCTGTCCCTGTTCCCCGCGAGCAGAGCCCGGCCCCCGACAACAGCTCAAGTTTGGAGATGTTCAATTCAGAATCTGAGGGAAAACAACACCTTCCATTACAAAACCCAAGTGGCATCTTCTGGCACCCGGGTAGCGCCAGGTGAACGAGGAGCTGCTTTCAGTGCGTGTTTGTTTTGAGGGTAAGGAGCCCTTAGTTATTTATTTTTTGTTTGTTTTATTTACCACGGAAGGTAATTTGAGCTCTGCTATCCAAACCGTGGCGTGTCCTGCCAAGAGGGGATTAAAGAGGAGAGTGCTGTGGAAAGAAACTGGGTTTGTCAGGGAAGAACTCCGAGAGATTTGATTTCCCCAGAGTTTTGCAATCGGTGCTTTTAATCTTCCTCACCACTGGGACAATCAAAGGCCAAGAAAATGCTTTGAGGGCCGGTGGGGAATAACCCCAAACACGAGAGAACCTCAAATGCCGAACGTTTGCCATCCAAAGTTCAGAACCATGGAATGGTTTGGGTTGGAAGCGACCTTAAAGATCATTTTGTTCCACGCCCTGCCATGGGCAGGGACACCTCCCACTGTCCAAGGTTGCTCCAGCCTGGCCTTGGACGCTTCCAGGGATCCAGGGGCAGCCACAGCTTCACTGGGAATTCCATCCCAGCCCCTCTCAGGGGACAATTCCTTCCCAAAATCCAGTTGAAACCTCTCCCTGGGGCAGGCAGAGATATTTGCTTTAAACACCTCCAGGATGAGATGAGATTGGCCCTGGGAAGGAGCAGTGAGCCACACTCAGGTGTTTCCATGGGAAAGGAAGAGCCCCAGGAGACAGAAATGTCCCCTGAGGTGCAGCTGAAAGATGCTGCCCCAAAAACGAGGAGGAGAGAAGAGCAGGCAGAGGCTCCACCTTACAGGGGTGAGAGAGCTAAAGGAGCAAGAAGCGAGCCCAGGAAATCCTCTGGGAGAATCCTGGCACAAAATTGCTGCCCTGGGTCAGAGAGCACCTCCGCTTTCCCAAGGACATAACGGAGAAGGGCTCGGGGGGTGGAAGGGGATCCAACCAAACAGGAACCACTGTGCAAGTCCCAAACTGAGCTGGGAATGCTTGTCCCTGCCTGCTCTGCTCTCAGTATCCATCAGCTCTCCCGTGGTAAAAGACATGGACTGATTAATGAGAATAAAACTGTGCCTGGGCACGAGCTGCCAAATTTTAGAGCTGCCTAAAGATTCAGGGAGAGGCTTTTCCGAAGGCAGCTCTGTTGCTGGGACTGATTTCTGCGTGCTTTAGGTGCTTGGGCACCATCAAAAATGCTCCTGAGACACCTTTCTGCTTCCTGGGTTTTCCTAAATACTCGGTAGAAAATCAAATTCTCGATAATTTGCCTAAAAAATCATGGAATTAGCGCCAAAATGTAGGCCAAACCGCAGATCTCTCAACTTCTCTGCTTGAAACCCAAGGTTTTCCTTTTTGTTATTTAAAGTCATCCTTGAGGATGCTCCATGCGGGAAAAATGTGGGGAAAAAAAGCAGAAGAAAACCTGGTGTAAGTGGAGGTGTGGCGTGGGGACTGAGAACATATTTGTTGCTTTGTCTGCTGCTTTTCCAATCCCAGGAAGCGCCAGGCATTTGGAATATGAAGATTGGTATCTTAAATATATCGACACTTGGAAATCTTGTGGATTAACCACCATTACATAACTCTTTCCGTTAGTTGATGGAAAAGCCAAACAAATCCGAGCCCATTTTTTGTTTCCCAAGCTGGATGTGAGGCTCCTGAGCAAGGCTGAGGCCCTGGAGTTGGGAACGCTGCCTGGAACACGGGCGGGTGTTGAGGAATTGGATCCTCACCTCGCTCTGCCCCGGGTGGGAGCGGATGGAGGAGGCACAAATGTGTGGCTGAAGGGAAGGAATCCTGGAGGAGCCAGGCAGACTCTGGTGCTGAAAGGGCAATGGAGGCTCCAGCACAGCTGGGATTTATCCCGGGAATTGCTGAGGACCTGGAGGTCCATGTGGGAACTGGGAGTTTGCAGGGCAAGGTTTTATCTTGAGATTGAGAGACAGCAGGGAAAGGGTTGAGATTCATGGAATGGTTTGGGTTGGAAAGGACCTTAAAGATCATTTCATGCCACCCCTGCCATGGCAGGGACACCTCCCACTGCCCCAGGCTGCTCCCAGCCCCAGTGTCCAGCCTGGCCTTGGGCACTGCCAGGGATCCAGGGGCAGCCCCAGCTGCTCTGGGCACCCTGTGCCAGGGCCTGCCCACCCTGCCAGGGAACAATTCCTGCCCAAGATCCCATCCAGCCCTGCCCTCTGGCACTGGGAAGCCATTCCCTGGCTCCTGGCCCTCCAGGCCTTGTCCCCAGTCCCTCTGCAGCTCCCCTGGAGCCCCTCTAGGCCCTGCCAGGGGCTCTGAGCTCTCCCTGAAGCTTTTCCTCTCCAAGTGAGCACCCCCAGCTCTCCCAGCCTGGCTTCAGAGCAGAGGGAGAAGATCCCAAACATTCTCCTGCCTGTCCAGGAGAATTAAAACTCTCTTGATGAAGTCAGTGGTGCAGAGAATTGATTGAATGGAAGCAAATCTGGGCCTGGAGAGCATCTCCTGGGCCCTGCAGCCCGGCCACACCTCGTGCTCTGGACTTGCAGAGCAAGATGCATCTTAAGTTCCATCTCTGTGTGTCTGAGAGGTCTCTGGCAGATATCCAGGGCTGCTCCGATCCTTAGGAACCATCTCCTAATTTCCAGCCTAAATTCATTGACAGTTGACAGGGGAACAACTTGTCCTGGGGCCAGCCCTGGCCCTCAGCACAAAGGGTTCTGCTCCCTCCCTGCTGAGCCTCTCTGCCGTGGCTCACCACTGCAATCATCCTTCCTCTCTTCCTTCCTTCTGGAAAATGGAATTTACCTGCCTCTGCCACCCCCTCCTTTAAACCCAGGCCTCGATTCCTCCGTGTATCCCACCTTCGATGTCTCAAATTGCTCCGCCTCCAGCTCCTCCCAGGGAAATCCCCCGGGAATAAAGGAGATTCCTAACGCCAGCCATCGGAATTCCTAAGGCTGCTCCCGTCCCTGGGTGCCACCTGAGCTGTGTCACAGCTGAGAAGGCAAAGGCTCGGCACAGACGATGTGTGGCAGTCACTGAATTGTATCCCAGTCAAAATGAATCTTTGGAGAGGATCCAAATGGAATTACAGACTTTACAAACCCGATGGAAGACGTGGCTCCGGCTGCAAGGAGCCCGATTCCACAGGGGATGAAATGATTTGAGTAAAACATGATGTGGAGGGTCAGAGCCAACAAAAAAATGGACTCTATGTTAATATATAATCATTATATAACAACTGCAGTTATTTAGTTTATTATGCACATCTTAGAGGATCATGGAATGGTTGGGGTTGGAAAGGACCTTAAAGATCATCCAGATCCAAGGGCAGCGACGTCTTCCACTATCCCAGGTTGCTCCAAGCCCTGTCCCAGTTGGCCTTGGAGACTTCCAAGGATCCTGAGCAGCCACAGAGATGATCTTTAAAGTCCCTTCCAACCCCAACCATTCCATGATTCCATAAAACAGGCGGTTTATATTTATATTTGTAGTAGGGAGGTGTGCAAAGGAGGCATTTTTCCTCAGAGTGGAATTCCATGGGACAGAATTCCAGAGGAATTGTTCTGTGTGTGCTAACCCAGCCCGTGTGCTCATCAGTTGATGACACCACAACTGGATACCAGGATGAATCTGCAGCTGGTGACACTTCCAAAGTGCTCCTTAAAAAGGAAAACTGTGGAAGTTACTCCTGGGATTCTATATAAATATTATCTGCCAAGCAATAATTGCAAAGCACATCCTGCACCCTCGGGAAAATGATGTTTCTCTCCATAAAATTCCCTTTTTTGATGGAGCCCTGCCAGCCCCGCAGGCTGGGTTGGCAAAATATTTGGGGAAAGCATCACCACTTCCACAAATTTCCTGTGGCTGTGGCGCTCGAGCTCTGGCTCCTCATCACGGGGTGGCTTCAGCTCCTTCTCTTCCCCACACAGGAGTTCTTGGTGGCTGCTGGCGCTGAAGGGAGTGGGAAGGAGGAAGATCATCTCCTCCTCCTCATCCAGAGCGGGCTCCTGGCGCAAATTCCCACTCCAGGAGATGCAGGGGAGCTCCATTAAAGGGGATCTTCCCTGGTCGGGATGGACATGAGCCAAAGGGTGGTGGGGAAACCCTCTGGGGGTGGAGAGAACATCCAGCCACATCCAGAAGTGCTGGATCCAGCCCTGTCCAGGGGAGGCAGGAGCAGAGCCGACAGGGAAAGTGCCAAGCTCAGGCAACATTGGTTCGACATTCCAGGGTGGTTTTTTTTGGGATGGAGAGGTTTTTAATCCAGTGGGAAGGGGATGATCTGCTGGGAAAGCACCACGTGCCGGGTTAAACACAGGGAGACACCGGTGTGTCCAAAGGGAATGGAAATATATCAGCATTTCATCTACTTCACAACGGGAAGAGCGGGGAATTCCCTGATCCTGGGAGGCTCTGGGTCTGTTGGGGAGCTGCGAGCACGCCAATCCCAAATTCCCAAAACTGCCTGAAAACGGCTTTTCCCAGCAGCAAAATATGGGGGGCAAAGTGACAACCCCATCAAACCCCCTCTGAAACGCTGCAAACTCCTCTGATTCTATTAATCCACAGCTTATTCAGCGAAATTAAAGATGGGAATATGAAAAACTGGGGCTTGACCCAGCCGGAGAAGGAGCAAAGCCGTTGTAATTCCGTTTTCCACGCTGCCCTTGACTCCCGTCCTGCGCTGCACCGGTTCCTGGGAACCCTGATAAAGCCAGGCTGTGTGTTTTGCCCAAGATGCCGATAGCAAGGACCTTGAAATGTCTCTTGCACAAAGCGTGGTGCACCTGGAGGAACACAAAAGCCCGGCTCGTAACAAAATAATCCCCCACTCCTCGTGCTTGGTGTTAATTCAAAGAGCTGAGCTCTAAATGATCTCCCTCGCTTCGCTTTCAGGGCTCACTCTTCCCTTCAAGAGCTGTCAGCAATTTTATTCCGGCCTCTCGTTCCCAGGGATTTTAGATTTGGTCATAAAAGTGGGAAACTTAACATCTAAGGTTACAAAGCGGTTTTTTAAAAAAAGCAAACTCAGGTATTTTAAGGCCATAAAAGCCTAAAAAAGAACCAGAAGTGTGTAGCTTCAAGTGATTATTTGTTTTCTCTAGAGAAAATAGCTTGGTTTCATTTATTTTTTAAACCTATGGGTAATTAATAAATCCCCAGGTGGAAACACCCAAACAGTTGGAAAACAGTTGAGAATATTCAGGTTGGATGGAGCTTGGAGCAACCCGGACCAGTGGAAGGAGTCCCTGGTTGGTTTTAAGATTCTTTTCCAACCCAAACCATTTGTGGTTCTGTGATTCTGTGCACATCATTTGGGCTAATTAAAAAAAAAAAAATGAAGTTATTTAATTGCACAACCCCATTTATTGATGCAATTTATTAACTCCACACCGATGCCTCCACAAGAATCTTCCTGGCCTGAATTTTCAAATATTTCTGTTGGCCCCGCAAAAAATTCTGCCTTAAAGGAACCTTATGTTCAGATTTTTTTGGAATTACCCACTCTGGTTAACTTGAACCACTGTAAAATCAGGAATTGTGCATTTAGTGTCTGCTCCAGGCTGGTGCTGGGAGAAACTCTGCCCTAATACATAGATAAATATATTTATATTTATTATAAATTGAAATTTAAGTGCTTCTCAAGGGTCTAAACCCCTCAGCGTAGCCCACATGGTCCTGCCTATTTTTTTCCCCCTCTGCACAAAGGAAGGGGTGAGTTGAGGTCAGAATCTCCTTTTTCTGTGCTTGGAGGTCAAATCCTTTGACATTTTACGCTCGCTTCTGGCACGAAGTAATCTCAACTTAAACCAGGTGGTGGAAGCTTTTCCTCCCCTCCTGTTCCCCTTTGGTCTGGGAATTGGCCATGGATAAAACTTCCAAGCAAACAGGTGGACTTGGCTCCCTCCTTGTGATACAGAAGAAGCAGAAAACTCGATTAAAGCAATTTATGGGCTCGGAACGGAGCTCTTAACTGTGGATTTGTATCCGTGACACAAAAGGGTTTCTGCTCCAGCTCAAGAAATAGGAAGTTGAAATGAACCTCAATCCTTTTCTAGCTGAAAACCTCAGCAAATAAACAGCGGTTTGGTGGCATGGCAACCTGCCCCTCGCCATCCAAGAACTGCTCCGAGGTGTCTATTTTAGTTTTGGTTGTTTTTAAAAGCCAAGGTCAGTGGGTTTGGACGAGTGGAGGAGCAACTTGCGGTTCCTGCTGGTGGGAGCTAAAGCAAAGTTTTGGGATGCTGCTTGGAATTTAGCAACGAGGTGGGGGGGTTGTCTTATAAAAAGCACTTTGTGCTCTCTTCAGCGAGGAAGTGTCACCAGAAATGTTTCAGGATGCAAAATGGGCAGGTAGGTGGAGAAATGGGATGTTCAGAAATGTTTTGGTTTTCACGGAATCCCAGAATCCCAGGCTGGTTTGGCTTGGAAGGGACCTTAAAAGTCATTTTGTTTCCCACCCCTGCCATGGGCAGGGACACCTCCCACTGCCCCAGGCTGCTCCCAGCCCCAGTGTCCAGCCTGGCCTTGGGCACTGCCAGGGATCCAGGGGCAGCCCCAGCTGCTCTGGGCACCCTGTGCCAGGGCCTGCCCACCCTGCCAGGGAACAATTCCTGCCCAAGATCCCATCTAACCCTACTTCCTGTCAGTTTGAAGCCATTCCCTCTTCTCCTTGTCCCTCCAGCCCTTGGGAATTGTCTCTCTCCATGTTTTTTGTTGGCTCCTTCAGGCCCTGCAAGGCCACACTGAGGTCACCCCAAAAGTTTCTCCTCTCCAGGCTGAGCAATCCCAGCTCTCCCAACCCCTCCTTCTCCCTTCCCTCCCTTGGTTTGGAGGCCTCTGCTCTGAAACCGAAGAAACAAAAATAATAATAAAGAGAAATTAAATATCCCAGCTCCTTCGAGATCACACAGGAGATCAACCCTAACCCAAGCACACTTTGATCACTGAGGGAAAAATGATGGTCCTGGAGCTCCTTCCCACCCCGTCCCTTTTTTCCTGCTGTGATAACGTGACCCTGAAAGTTAAAAGGTGATGGCAACAGACAAATGTGAGAGGCTTCAGTTTGGGGTTAATTTTCCTGAGATCCACTGCAAGCCTCAACAAATTCCATCCTCAATGGGTAGCACACGTTTGGGAGGGAAAGGCGAACCAGGAGAAGAGGAGAATATCCACGAGGAAACATCCAGGGCTGAGCAGCATCCGCAGGTGAAACACATTAAAATCAGCAAAAGCCCGGCGACCTCCTGCACCTATTCCCGGAGGGAGCAGCTGGATCCAGGGCCCAGCGTGAAAAACCCATCGGGAATTCCGCAGGGAAGCAGGGGAGAGGGATCCTGGGTGTTAAACCTGATACTCTGCTAAGTTGAAAGTGTTCCCAAGAAGCCGAAGAATGCGAGGCTGCCACTGATACCTCCACCCACGGCGGTGCTGAGCAGCCCCAAGAAAATGTGTTTTCTTTTATAGGAACGGGGCCGTAAGCAGGAGAAACCCGACGTGGTTTGCGCTGCAAATCAGGGAGAGGAGCGAGGGGACTGTGAGGGGATCCATCACCTGAGCTGACCTGGAATTGCTCCAGCCAGGCGAAGGAGCTGGGTGGTGCTTCCAGTTTCTTTTGGCTTCGTACAGCACACGATAATTTGTTGGGTTTTAGTAGTAAAATCTGTAGGGTTTAGTAGGGTTGGGTTGGATACTGCGGAGAAAAATCTTCCCTGTGAGGAAGGCACACGTTGCCCACAGAATTCTGTGGCTGCCCCATCCCTGGAAGCGTCCAAGGCCAGCTTGGACTGGGCTTGGAGCGACCTGGGATAGTGGAAGATGTCCCTGCCCATGGTTTGGGTTGAAACGAAATGATCTTTAAGGTCCTTTCCAACCCAAACCATTCCCTGAATACATGATTCCCCAAAATACCCCAAACCCAGCAGATTTGCAATAATTCCACTAAGCCACAGACCTTCCAAGCCCTGGGAAGAAAGCAAAGTTCCAAGTGTTGCCTCAGGTGAGTGATAACTTTTCCTGTCTGCATGAAAGAGTGCCCTGCTCTTAAAAATAAATCCTGAAATAAGAACTTATCCCGATTCCCAGGAACTATTCCTCTCCAAAACCCCTGCAGAGAATCTTGATGGAGCCCATTTCATTCTGGTTGGAACAAAAGAGGAAAACTCCAATAGGAACAGCACCTGCTAACACCAGCACTGTCCCACTTTTTAAAATGCACCTCCCCATGACTCTGCAGTTTTATAGGAACAGCTACAACAGTGACCTGACCCACTGCCCAAATTTCAGTAGGAATTTTAGCAGGGGCAGACTCAGCTCTAGCAGATGCCAGATGAGATTCCAAGCTGGATGACTCGGCTTCATCTACGAGGGAATCAGACTCCTGAGTCACCCTTTTGCAGGTTTTCATTCCTACAAAACCCACTGGGAAACCACCAGCCACAGAAACACCTCCAAAGCAGCCTGTCCTAAGAAAGTCTCAGCACTCAGGGATCATTTGTAGGGAATGAAGCACTTTGCAAAGCTCTCCTTGCTGCTGCCTTCCTGGGAAAGGTCAAAGCAAGGCATTCACAGTATTTCCCTCTTCCTCCAGCACACTCATGGACAAATATCCATTGGGAAAGACACCTGGAAAAAGGCCTGGCTTTGCAAGACAACAATGGCTCTGCAGGTGTTATGAGACACAGGTGAGGATAACAAACCCCATGAGCTGTGCTGATGCTGGCAGGACACAGAATGGACCTCTTAAAACCAGGTTTTAAGCCAGGCTTCCCAAATTCCAAATACCCAGTGGGAAGCCCCTCTTTTCACTCCTCAAAGGCTCTCAGGTGTCAGAGATATTCAAGGAGAGCCCTGACGAGATGGAAGCACAGTGGGGCCATGAGCCCGTGTAGGCCGCGGCATGGAGGTGGGTGAGCAGGGGGAGGATTGGAATGGACCTCTTAAAACCTGCCAGGCTCCCCAAAATCCAAACATCCAGTGGGAAGCCCCTCTTTTCACTCCTTAAACGCTCTAATGTGTCAGAAATATCCAAGGAGAACCAAGAAAAGATGGAAGCACAGCAGGGCTGTGAGCCCCCGTAGGCCGTGGGGATGGAGGTGGGTGAGCAGGGGGACACAGAATGGACCTCTTAAAACCAGGTTTTAAGCCAGGCTTCCCAAATTCCAAATACCCAGTGGGAAGCCCCTCTTTTCACTCCTTAAAGGCTCTCAGGTGTCAGAGATATTCAAGGAGAGCCCTGACGAGATGGAAGCACAGTGGGGCCATGAGCCCGTGTAGGCCGCGGCATGGAGGTGGGTGAGCAGGGGGAGGATTGGAATGGACCTCTTAAAACCTGCCAGGCTCCCCAAAATCCAAACATCCATTGGGAAGCCCCTCTTTTCATTCCTTAAAGGCTCTCACATGTCAGAGATATCCAAGGAGAGCCCCGAAGAGGTGGAAGCACAGCAGGGCCGCGATCCCCCATAGGCCATGGGGACGGAGGTGGGCGAGCACGGGGAGGATTGGAATGGACCCCTTAAAACCTGCCAGGCTTCCCATATTCCAACATCCATTGGGAAGCCCCTCTTTTCATTCCTTAAAGGCTCTCACATGTCAGAGATATCCAAGGAGAGCCCCGAAGAGGTGGAAGCACAGCAGGGCCATGGCCCCGTGTAGGCCGCGGGAATGGAGGTGGGCGAGCAGGGAGAAGATTTTGGGTACTTACCCTGAATCTGACTCTGAGGCTGAGGGTTAAAAGCTGTGCTGTGGTTCAAGGAGGCTCGAGGGTTGGGTGTGGGGGCTGGGTGGTGTGGGCTGACCCTCATGGCCGTGCGACGCAACTGCTCCAGCTCGCTCAGGCGCTCAGAAAAGGACAAGCTGCCGGGCTTTGTCTGCTCATCTATTTTCTGCCGATGTCCTAGTGTGGGAGGGGGGAGGAAAAGATCAGAAAAGCTCACTTGGTACATGAGGTCGGTTGGTTTTGGTTTATTTTTAATTTTTTTCCCTTGTTTTTGCAACCCCTGATCCACTGGTGAAGGCCCTGATCTGGCGCTGTCGGAAATGAAACTGAAATCACCTCTCGTGCACTGCAATCTCATCGTGGGGCAGCCTGAGATGTGCCCTAGGCTGAAGAACCAGATCCACTGAAAATTTCAGGGCCTGTCTACCCTTTCCACATTTTCTAAAAAGAGGAAATGGCCCCTGTGCTAAACCGGCACTGGGATAACTCCTCAAAAATTCAGTCCCAGGTTGTCACCAGGCACCACAATCAGACAAGTGCTATGGGGCTATAAAACAACAAACCCAAACAAATCCTGGTTTTGGATCGTTTTGCAATGGTTTTATGGACAGGAATGAATGGGAAATAAACACCAGCAGAATTGAAACTGGAGTAATGAGGTTTCTCTTGGTGGCACCGGGAGCTTCAGGAACGTGAGGTCCCAGCAGACACTCAGCTCTAAGAGAGGAAATGCTGAATTTAGAGCATCAGCCGGGGCACAGGGGACTCAGGCACAGCCACATGGGAATTACAGGGTCCAGCACTTCCCAGAGCAGCCCTTGGAGCACTGTCCCCGCGAAGCTCCAGGGCTGGGAGGGGACAGGGAAGGTCCTGGAGAGTCAGGGCAGCATCGTGACACATCCAGGTTCAGCTGGAAGGACTAAGATGACCCATTTCTACCTCCCACTGTCCCAGGCTGCTCCAAGCCCCATCCAACCTGGCCTTGGGCACTGCCAGGGATCCAGGGGCAGCCCCAGCTGCTCTGGGCACCCTGTGCCAGGGCCTGCCCACCCTGCCAGGGAACAATTCCTGCCCAAGATCCCACCCAGCCCTGCCCTCTGGCACGGGGAAGCCATTCCCTGGCTCCTGCCCCTCCAGCCCTTGGGAATTGTCTCTCTCCATGTTTGCTGGGGCTCCTTCAGGCCCTGCAAGGCCACAGTGAGCTCAGCCCAGAGCTTCTCCTCTCCAGGCTGAACAATCCCAGCTCTCGCAGCCTTTTCGAAGGTCACAGCTCCAAGGCCACCAGAGCTCCAGGAGTGTTTGGATGCCCCTCCCAGAGATGCCCAGGGTGGGATTGTTGGGGTGTCTGTTGCAGGGCCAGGGCTTGGACTGGATGATCTCAGTGGGTCCCTTCCAGCTGAGGATACTCCATGATTCTATGATTCCATGATCTCTGCACATTGGATTTGTCTCAGGAAATCAGCTGCCTCACGGATCTTTGTGCCTTATCTCTTCTCCTCCTTTCCATCGGACACTGTTGCCCTGGCAGGAATGCAGGCCAAATCTCCAGCCCAGAGGTCAAACATCTTTACTTTTCTATTTGTTTCCTTGAAGAAGCAACAGAACTTGTCACAAGAAAAGGGGGAATGGCCTCAAGGTGAAGGAAGGCAGGGCTGGGTGGGATCTTGGGCAGGAATTGTTCCCTGGCAGGGTGGGCAGGCCCTGGCACAGGGTGCCCAGAGCAGCTGGGGCTGCCCCTGGATCCCTGGCAGTGCCCAAGGCCAGGCTGGACACTGGGGCTGGGAGCAGCCTGGGACAGTGGGAGGTGTCCCTGCCCACGGCAGGGGATGGAATGAGATGATCTGTAAGGTCCTTTCCAACCCAAACCATTCTGCGATTTTATAAAAAGCTGACATTATCCTTTTACTTTTCATCCCCTGTTCCCTATTCCACACACCCCCTTAGCATTTAATCCATAAACATTCCTCAAAATCCCGCTCCCAACGTTGAATCTCAGCGAATAAGCAGCAAAAGTTGTCAGCAGAGCCCTGCAGGCCCCTTCCTCCACAGAGAACTCTTTCAAGCCACCCTGACAGCTCAATCAAGACACAGGCCCATTTTATGCACTAAAAGGAAAATGTGCATTTAAAAGCAGTTCCCAGTAGCTGCATTTCTAAAATTAAATTTTATAACTCGTCTTATGGTTCAAAATCTCAGTGGCTCGGCATTTCTTCCCCTTGCCAGGCCCTTTGGCACAGCTTGAACTGTCTCAGATTCCACACTGCGCTGTAAATTATCCCAAGGGGAGGGGGAAGGAATTAAAATATAAAAAGACATATTATATAGCAGTGGTTTCATCATTAAAGAGACCCATTAGGGCTTCAAAAAAAAAATAGAAATAAAAAAGGAGGGGAGAAGCAAAGACAGATGAAAAGGACTTTTATCTGCCATTCTGGTTGGTCTCTGCATTTGTCAGTAGAGAAAAGCTGGAAGTTCCTCAAGCCTTGGGCTCCTGACCCTGGATGGGAACGCCAGCATGTGGAGTCACACAAGATGTGTAAAATACCTCATCCATGGGGATTATTTTAAGCTCCAGCAGGCTCAGCCCAGGGCTGGCAGAGCCAAGAGCCACATCCTTCCAAATCCAGCCCCACGCTGGCATTTCTTCCTGATTTCAGGTTCTCCCCGGACATCTCCTGCTCTTAAATGAGGGCAGGAAGGCCAAGTTTGACCCCCTGCTGCCTCCCCTCCCACCTCTCCCGAACCCCACAGCGCCAGGCAGTTCCCAGGCTGCTGGGGGGATCTCTGCCTGTCTCACAGAATCCCAGGATTTCGGCTGGAAAAGCCCTCCCAGCCCAGCAGGCCCAGCTGTGCCCGATGCCCACCTTGTCCCCAGCCCAGAGCACTGAGTGCCACCTCCAGGCACTCCTTGGGCACCCCCAGGGATGGGCACTCCAAACCTCCCTGGGCAGCCCATCTGAATGTTTAAAAACACCTTCTGGGACAAAATCCCTTCTGATGTTCAAAACTCTCTCTGATATCTAAAATTCCTCCTGATTTCCAAGATATCTCCGTACCCTGCATCCACCAAGTCAAACTCCTGGACCCCTTGACCCCTTCTTGTGCTGTCCCAGAGCATCCCAGAGCTGAATTCTGGGGCTGTTTCAGCCTTCGGCCTCCTGCCAGGAGCCTCTTCCACAACCTGGGATTCCCAGGAGTGCAGGGGCACAGCCAGGATCTCTCTCATCCCTCAAATTTGTTGAAATTCCATCTGTGTCGACACAAGGAAGGAAGAGCAGCACCAACAGCTTCTTCCTCAGGAGAACTCTGCTGGTTTTGGGCCTGGATTTTAATTTCGGGGGGGAAACACTCAGAATCAACACCAGGCAATCGTCACCTCAAAATGCAGCTCCAAAAGTGCTTCTTCCCCCTCCCTGTCCCCAGCCAGAAAATCGATTTAACATTTCTCCTGCTCCGACTGCACAGAACCTGTTTGGCCCCAGAGCTCCGCGGCGGGAGAGTGAAGAACTGTGTCAGAAAAATGCAACAAATATAAATAGTCCTCCCAAGCCGCTCTCAAAGCACAGGCAGGGCTTTGTGAGGGTGACTCGTATTTTGGTGTTTATTAGCTCTGCTTTGAAGCTGCCCTCTAAACACCTTGCTGGGGCAGGCAGCTTATCCTCAGCTCACCCCTGGCGAGGCCAGCACTGTTATTAACCCTTCTGCCAGGTGGAAAATGGAATGACAGAGAAACGAGGCGCCTTGCCCGCGGCCAGGCGGTGACCCCGCGGCAACCACTCTGCTCCCAGTGCCGTGAGGTGACCATGGGCCCAGAGCTCCCTTTTCCAGGAGGAAAAAAGAGCAGCAGGAAGGTGCTTGGAAGCTGCTTTGGCTCTGCCGAGCCGCTCTGGCCACGGGGTGCCGCGAATCGTGATGGAAATCACTCAAACTTGCAGCTGTTGAAGGAAGACCTTGGCACAGAGCTCCCACGAGGTGCAAGCGCTGCCCTCGTCCCCTCCCCGTGTCCCCGGAGCTTTTTCGACAGGGATCAATCAGCAGAGAAAAGAAAAAGCAACAATTTTTCCCCTCAGGTTGCAGGGTCGGCGTTTGGGACGCTGCAATAAACAGGATGCGCAGCCAGCTTGGCAAAACCACGGGGTTTGAGGGCTTTTTGGCTTTTTTTTTTAACCTTATCCCTTCCAAATGCTGCCTGAGTGAGGCCAGGAGGATTTTTTTTTTATTTTTTTTTAACATGGAATATTACACAGGGAGGGCAGGGAAAACATCGGCCCTTCCGAGACTTTTACAGCGAGGCAACATGAAAGTGCTTCCCCTCTTAATGGCAGGGAAATGCAGTTTTATGGGCTGCGAGAGACCGTGGAACGCCGAGCCTTGGCCTGCAGCCAGGTGTTGGCGTTGTGGCTGTGGAAATGACAGCAGCAAAGTGCCCTGGCAGCCCCTGGGTTTGGAGGGAATGGTGGCTGGGAATGGGGGCTCGGCTCACGGTGGCCTCGCGGGGACGAGAGCAGCGCTGCAGGTGCAGGAAAAGAAACGGGTTGCCTTCAGCTTCCTTTTAAATTTCGAATTTTCCTCTAATTTTTTGGGTTTTCCTTGAATTTTTTGGGGATTTTTGAAGGCCTCCTTAGATGCCTTTCAGGCTCGGAATTGGGTAAAGGAGGAAGGCATCGCTCGTCTCCTTTTTCCAGCTGGAATTCTGGTGGAACACCAGGACCATTTTACAGGTAAACACTGCTGGAATGGATTAATGGATATCCCCGGCCATGGCAGGGGGTGGAATTAGGGGATCTTTAAGGTCCCTTCCAAACCAAACCATTCTATAATTTTATGGGGTTTTTTTGGTCTCTTAATCAAGTTTTTTTTCCTTTTAATTACTCCGCTCTTCTGTCACTTCTCATCCACTCCCAAATCAGAGCACAGAGATTTGAGGGAAAGGCTTGGAGCTGTGTCCAGGAAGGTTTGGGCTGGAGATGAGGGAAAGGTTTTATTTCTCTCCTTTTGTTACCTCCTTTTTCTTTCTTCATTTTTAAATTTCAATTATTACATTTCAATTATTACAATGACTTAAATTTCAATTTTTCAACTGTTCTTATCCCAACCTGCAGGGTTTTTTTTTTTCCCAATTCCTCTCCCTACCCCACCAGGGAAGGTGAGGGGTGTCAGTGTGGTTTAATTGCTCCTGGGGTTAAACCCCAACAGGCGAGTTTAATTAAGCTGAGCCTTTCTCCCTGAATTCCTCCCTTGCTCTCCTCTGCCCCTGCCCTTTTCCCGTGTGGAAAAGGAAACTTTTCACACCCAAAAAAGTGGATTATTCCCAGGAAAATGCAGTGTCTGGCCAGGCTTTAACAAAGTAGGGAGTGAGTTTAAAGAAACCTCTCTGCTTTGGAGGTGCTTTGGACCTTGATCCAAGCATTTCCTCTTTTCAGGGCTGGTTTTAGTCAGGGTTTGGGGTTGGCTCCAGCTTTAGGGGGGTAGAAAATCACCCACATTTCATTGTGCCCAGTTAATAAAGCGCTGGACATTGTTCTGCACCGTGGGGCTGAAATTATTGCAATTATTTTGTCCAATGATGAGAGGAAAATATATTCACTCACATCGTTCTAGGAAGTGAGCGCACAGTGTTTAGTGCAAAAAAAAATATATTCTTGTGAAAAAAATGAATTCCTCACCCTTGGAAGGTTCAAGCACGGGGCTTGGAGCAACCTGGGGTGGTGGAAGGTGTCCCTGCAGGGCAGGGGGTGGAACGAGATGAGCTTTAAGCTCCCTCCCAACCCGATTCTGGGATTTTATTAATTAAAATATAATGCTCCTACCTTATTACCGAGCTGGGAAATGCTTTAAAATCAACTCTAAAGCTTGCAAAAAAGCATCTTTATTTTGCTAACAATGCCTAAACACCGTTTTCCTACGGGCCAGACACCCCAGACATCAAATTCTTTGCCCACCCTTTTCCCCTGATCTCCTCTCTGCACATCGGAAGGATCAGCTCAGCGGCACAGCTCAGCAACCTCTGCAACATTGTTAAAAAATAACGTAAAAACTCTCTGAGAACGGAATTAGAGGCCCTGTAGGATATTTTCTGTCTCCTCAGTGACAAATATCATTGCTGTGGTTGAGCCCAAATGAGGCAGGCAGAATTTCAAGGAGATTCGTCACCAATCACAGCTTTTTTTTTCCTGTTTTTTTTTTTTAAGGGCTGGACTCATTTCCAGACAGAAGGAACGCCGTGGCAGACAGGAGATTATCCCAATATTCAGATTATCCCAATATTTTCATGCCCTGTCTGGAATTAGCAGCAGGAGCAGTGTTGGTCAGCAGCCCCCACGAGGAGCTGGGAAATGTGGGAATGAGGTTGGATATTCCCTGCTCCGTGGCCAGGCTGCTCCACAGGGACACTGGGAAACCCTTCCAGGTGAATTCTCCTGTCAGCTCCCTGGCAAAACTCACGCCGGCTGGAAAAATCTGCTCCTCACTCGGAAGAACTGCAGATAAAATGATGTTCAAGGCACAGTCCTGGGCTGAGCATTTAATTTTTCCACCAGGTGATCCAATTTTTCTGTGTTCAGTGACACCAGCGAGGTGAACCAGGATTTACAGATTCCTGGGGGGGAAACCCCAGGGAACTTCTTGCACCTCCTTTGGAAGTTCTGGAATTTTTTGGACGTTCTGGAATTTTTTGGATGTTCTGGAATTTTTTCCTATGTGTTTTAACAGTAATTAAATAATATTTTGGCAACTTTTTTTTTTATTTTTGCTTAGCTCTTCTTTTTAAGATCAGTGCTTTTTTTTTAAAAAAAACCACACAGATATTTTAGGTAGAGGAAAATCTGTGAAAAGAAGGAATTCTGTCCCAGAGCAAACCTGAGGAGATGTGACAGTCCAGCTCAAGACCCTCTTGCCTGATATAGTCTAGAAAATGGACTTCAGCTCCCGGAATCCCAGAATTTTGGGGTGGGAAGGGACCTCTGGAGATCACCCAGTCCAAGCAGGGCCACCTGGAGCAGCTGACGCAGGAACTCATCCAGGTGGGTTTGGGATATCTCCAGGGATGGAGGCTCCACGCCCTCCTCGGGCTGCCAATTCCCAATTTTCTGCCCCAGTTTCAGGCTGGGAGCCCTTTCCATCACTGATCCTCTGTCCAGCTGTGCCGGGAGAGCTCCAGGGGGAACATTCCCAGGAGGAAGGACAAGCAGAGGCCGTGCTTTCCCTCTCTCCACTGCCTGGGAGACCACAGGGTCCTCCAGGCTGGGTCTCTCCAGCTCCTTCCCTCCTCCTGATGAACACAGAAAATCCTCAGGTCTATCCTGAGGTCCCAAACCCAGAAAAAGCATTCCTGACACATTTTCGAGGCAGGGAATTTTTCCTCCTCTGCCCCAGCTCTGCTGGTGGGGCCTGTGAGGTACAAACAGCAAAGCACAAGTGTATTTCCACCAAAACCACAATTATTTTGTGTAGATCCACCAAAACTTCTGCCAAATCTCTGTGTGCCCTTTCTCTTGTGGAAGTGCAATTATTCCCTGGAATTAACCCCAGGAATTAGGTCACGGCAGTGAATTAAAAGTCATGGAGCATTCAGAGTTTGCAGGGAAGAAGCTGATCATGAAAGTTAAGTGAGTTTGCAAAATTACAGCCTTTGCTTTCTTTTCCCTTTCCCTCATCCCAGCTTCTAAAATCCCAGTCCCAGTGTCTGAGCAAGTCCCAAGTCAAGCACTGCATTGCCAAAAGCCTCTTTTGTTTCCTCCTGGTTTGCATCTTCCCCAGGTGCCCCGGGAATCCCCTCCAGCCACGGCTGAGGCAGCAGAGTTGGGGATTGTTCTGAAGCAGAAGGTGCAGAATGAGGCCCGAGCTTCAAGCACCAGCTCAGGGAGCAATCAGGAAAAAAAATAAAATACAGGCACAAACCAACTCCTCTGTCCAAGGGAAAGCTGCTGAAAACACAGTCATGGAATCCTGGAATATCCTGAGCTGGAAGGGACCCACAAGGAACATCCAGTCCCACCCTGGCCCTGCCCAGACCCCCAACAACCCCACCCTGGGCATCCCTGGCAGCGGTGCCCAAACGCCCCTGGAGCTGTGGCAGCCTCGGGGCCGTGCCCATTCCCTGGGGAGCCTGGGCAGTGCCAGCACCCTCTGGGGGAAGAACCTTTCCTGCTCTCCAGCCTGAGCCTGCCCTGGCCCAGCTCCGGCCGCTCCCTGGGTGCTGTCCCTGTCCCAGGAGCAGAGCTTGGAGCTGTCCCAGGGAGCTCTGCCCTCAGTCTCTGCTCCCCATACAAACCCAGTGCCCTCAGCCACTCCTTGTACGGCCCCTCCAGACCCTTCCCCACCTTTGTGGCCTCCTTGGGACACTCTAAGAGCTTCAGACCTTACACTGGGGCACCCAAAACTGCCCTCGGGACTCGAGGTGCAGGAGCAGCCCTTGGCAGAAGGTTCTGTTGCTGCTGCACTGGGGAACCTCATTCAGGCACCTCAATCCCGTTTCTAAGCTGAGGTGGGGTGAAGCTGGACCCCCTCCCTCATCCCGAGCAGGAAAAGCGAGGGATGAGGACTTTTGTCACCTCTGCGGTGACTCCAAGCAGGGAAATGGTTGTGCAAACATCAGAGGGATTGCTCAGGCAGGAACATTTCATCATGAAAATCTGCAGGCCCGGAAAGGTCCCCATCACCCACCCTCAGACAGGGCCGAGCAAGGGACCTGCAACGGAAAGGTCAAGTCCTGTGGCTCAGTGTTTGTGTAAACCAGGGGAATTTGGCAACGCAAAATTCAATCTGCTCCCCGTGGATGCTGCCAGTCACACTCTGAGCACTTGTAGCTTTGCTCCCGCCCAAAAAATGGGTATTAGTGGGGCTACACACCTCCCTTGAACTGAAGACCTTTGCTTTTACCAAATCCAGGGCCTGGTTTTGCCACACAAGAGCAGAAAATACCTGTTTTTCCACAGAAATGAGCTTGGCTATTTAATCTGTCGGCTCCTCCTCTGCACTAACGCTGCACCGTAAACCGGGAGCTCCTAAATTCCGCGTGGTTCTGCCTGGGCTTCATTTTAAGTTCTGGAACCCATTTTTTTGTTTTGTTTTGCTTGTCTGATTTTCTCTGCAGCTGCAGGGAGATATAGTGAGCTACTGTGGAGCATTCTGAAAGCAGGGCCTCTGAGAAGTTTCCAAACTGGATACAAGCAGGTTATTCTTTGCCGTGTTTTCCTTGGCTCGGCCCGAGCAGCGCGGGGTGAGTCAAACTGGATTAACTTTCAAGAGGGAAGTGGTGTGGTCAACCCAAACTGTTTGTGGTGAGATTGGGAAGATACGTGGGGCAGGTAATGAGGAACAGCCCGTGGTGCCGGCTGTGGGGAGGAATCAGACAAACAGAATCTTTAATAATTAAAGCAGCGCCGGCCCATAAATTTTTTTTTCCTGCAGCTTTACTTGCTGAGGGTTGGGACACAGCCTGGCTTTTCTGGACTGGTCAGCCCCAAAAAGGTGGCCTGGTGGACGTGGGGCTTGATGGCTACAAACTCAACAGAAGAATAAAGGAACAAAGGTCAGGCACTGCTAAAAAAAATAAAATGCATCCATGTTTTGTTTATGACTGGGTAAATTCTTTCTGCTGTCTCCTCCCATTTTTACATGCTGTTCCTAATCTGTTCCATGATTAAGGAAGGCAGGGAAGATGTTTCCATCCTTCTGTCTCTTTAAGATGTGTTTAAGTGATTTATGAGGACATCGTGTCCCTGTAGGGCAGACAGCTCCTGCCCTGATGATTCCAGCGCAGAGCCGAGATGGCCTCTCCTGGAATCCTGGAATGGTTTGGGTTGGGAGGGACCTTAAAAATCCTTGTCATGGGCAGGGACACCTTCCACTACCCCAGGTTATTCCAGCCTGGCCTTGGGCACTGCCAGGGATCCAGGGGCAGCCCCAGCTGCTCTGGGCACCCTGTGCCAGGGCCTGCCCACCCTGCCAGGGAACAATTCCTGCCCAAGATCCCACCCAGCCCTGCCCTCCGGCAGCTTAAAGTCATTCCCTGCGTCCCGTCCCTCCAGCCCTTGTGAAAAATCCCTCTGCAGCTCTCCTGGAGCCCCTTTAGGCCCTGGAAGAACACAATTCTCTCCCAAGCATTCTCTCCCTCACGCTTTGCACACCCTCGCACAGCACAGACACAGGACCAGCCTGACCAAGATTTCTCATTAACACCAGGAGAAAAGGCATTTCCTCACTGCAATTCCCGAAGAGCAGGAGCACAAATGGAGATGCAGAGCAAAAGTAAGGCGTTTTTTCTATTGTTCTTCACGGACGATAAAGGATGAAGGAAAAACTTGCAGTGTTTTTGTGCGGGCCTGCAAGGAGGGAATGCTACAGTTGATAATCCAGGGCAGGCAAAGCTGGGAGGAACTGCAGTGCAGGTGGATTTTCACTCTTTCCAGTTGTGTTTCAAGAAAAAAAATAGGGGCTGTTCACTGAAAATGCTGCACAGCTTCCTGCAACCTTCCCCTTACCCACGTGGTGTTTTGGGGAACTCGGAAATAAGGAGGCTCCTCAAAAACTGAGGTTGAAAAGAAAGGTCCTGCACTGCCAAAATCTTCTTTGGCACACAGGAGTGTCTGAGCTCTCCTGAGGGGGGAAGGTTTCCCTCTGCCTTCTCCCAGCCCCCTCAGGAGCTGAGGAAGGGGAGGCCCTGTCTGCCACCTCCCGCGGGGAGCTGCGTGAAGGCATCAGGTCACAGAGGGAAACAAAACTGAGGGAAAACTTCTCATCTGCCAGCCCTGAGGAACAGCGGGATTGGTGCTCCAACAGCCCAGCTTTGCCAGCAAATCTCCTTCTGGGAAGGGTGAAGGCAAAATAACTCCCTAAACCCCACAACGGGCAGCTCCACTGCAGGATCCAGCTCCAGGCCAATCCTTTCCCAGCTCCAGCATCTGCTTCTCAGCTTTTGTTCCCTCACGTTTTCCTGTTCCTACGGAAAATGTTCCCTTCCCAAAAGATCTCCACCTTGTTTGCTGGTTTGAACAGCTACAAAACCTTTGTAGTGAGCGGGCAGGACAAAGTCAGGCCTAGCGAAACATGTTCAGAAATAATCTACTTTCACCCGATCCTGGTTTTGTCACAGCTCAGAGCTCTTCCCACTGATTTCATCAGAGAGAGATCGAGAAGGGTCGCCAAAATGATTAGATTTAGAATCACGTTAATTCGAGAGGGGTGAAAAAAGAGCTGTGTGGGATGAAGTGACTGAGGAAAGGGGTTGAAATAATTTCTTTAGGACTGGGCCCGACCTAACTTCATTCCTAACCCACAGTGCAGCAGCTCTGGCTTCCCGTGTCCCTGATTTCTCAGGGAAGGAGCTTGTCCTGTCAACACTGCTGTTTTTCATTTAAAAAAAAAGTGCCAAATCATTTGGGAAGCAATTCTGTAGGATCTACTGCACTCCCAGAAAAGCAGTGTTGTCACCAGGTTTCCTGCTCCACATATTTGACCATTTCATTGAACTCAATCAATTATAAATTCCCGCCTCACGTTACCCCATCTCAACTCTCCTGACTCAGCAGCGAGGCTGATAAATGCCAGGGAAAAGAATCCCATTCCAAATGGAAAAGGAGCATCTGCATCACAAAACCTCGAGGATGGGAGTATTAAAAACCTACTGAGGTCCAACTTATTGATGGGACATAAAAGATCCTCACCATCATTGCTCTGCCAGAGAGTGCCAGGCATCCCTATAAATGTAGTAATGCTTTGCACTGCCAACCAGTTTAAGTCCCTAAATTCCATCCAGTACAAAAAGGGGCTACAAAAAGACTGGAGAGGGATTTTCAGCAGGACATGGAGGGACAGGACAAGGGGGAATGGCTTCAAACTGCCAGAGAGCAGAGTTAGGTGGGATTTAAGGAAGAAGAACAGCTTACAGGTGGCTGGAAGTTTGCCATGAAATAATCACATTTCAGTTGTATCTCCAGACAAAAGGCCTTGAAACCAAGAATTCCTGTCTTTCCTTAATGAGCACCTTTCTCAGTTAGAATTCAGAGATTCATATATTTTGTTCAAAATTTTAAAAATGGAAGCCTGTGTTGGAAAAGAGGTGACTTTGCTTTCTTACAGAATTTGTATCGTGGAGTGGTTTGGGAAGGGAGGGACCTTAAAAATCATCTCATTCCACTCCTGCCATGGCAGGGACACCTCCCACTGCCCCAGGCTGCTCCCAGCCCCAGTGTCCAGCCTGGCCTTGGGCACTGCCAGGGATCCAGGGGCAGCCCCAGCTGCTCTGGGCACCCTGTGCCAGGGCCTGCCCACCCTGCCAGGGAACAATTCCTGCCCAAGATCCCACCCAGCCCTGCCCTCTGGCACTGGGAAGCCATTCCCTGGCTCCTGGCCCTGCAGCCCTTGGGAATTGTCTCTCTCCATGGTTCCTGGGGCTCCTTCAGGCCCTGCAAGGCCACAGGGAGCTCAGCCCAGAGCTTCTCCTCTCCAGGCTGAACAATCCCAGCTCTCGCAGCCTTTCCTCCCAGCAGAGCTGCTCCAGCCCTCTGCTCATCCTGGTGCCTCCTCTGGCTGCTCTCCAGCAGCTCCAGGTTCTTTCCATGCTGGAGCCTCCTTCATGTCTTTTCTCCTACATAACTCTCAGACCCTGTAATTCCAGGTGAATCGAAGGATCTGATAATCCACCACTGAAATTTGTATGCTGGATATATTCCAATAACAAAAAGCTTCAATTTTTGTGGTTTCTGAGTTGTTATTTGGTACAACTCAGCCTCAGTTTCCAAAATAGGAGGCACTTGCAGCAGAAAATGAGCAAGAAATAAAGGCATTAATATTATTTCAGCCCATTGGGATGGAAAGGCTTTTTTGGGGGAACAGTTTGAGTTTTATTATTATTATATTAGGAAAAGGTTCTTGGGGTTTCCCTAAAAATGACCTCAGGCAGGGCCAGATTTCCTTCAGAACGGAACCAGCAGTTTTTTAGGATCCTTCTCAACTCCTGCTCAGCAATATATTCCCTCTCTCCCCACTCCTCAGCATCCCAATCTTGGTGGGTTTTTTTCCCCCACCAAAAGTATTTGGGAAAACTACATTTCCAACAGGGAATAATCACATTTCATGCCCAGCTTAATCCACATAGCCTTTTCCTTTTGCATCACTTTCAGGCACCTGGGCCATGAGTGAATTTTTCAGAGTTATGTAGGTTAAAACAATTCAATGAGGAAAACCAGAAAAAAGCAGTCAAAAGAAGAAAAAAACCTAATTTTTCTGCAGATGTACACAGTAGGTCAAATGGCCTAAGGGAAATATTTAATTTAGGGCTCAGACTATTTCTACCAAGTTTCCTAACCAAAAGTATTTTCATCAGGAGCACTACTCTTGATCTGGTTACTGCTAATGATTTTCCCCATGGACTTAGCTCATAAAAACAGAAATTGCTTTATGAATCATAGAATCAGAGAAGTTGGAGAAGAAAATGATGGGTTAGGTCATCCTGCCCTTCTCCCTGACAGTGCAGCAGGGTTTCTTTTCAGAAGAAAAAAAAAAAAACATTTTGAAAATAAGCATTTATTCAGAAGCGGGGAATAAAAATGCTCAGTTCAAAAGAGGTTTTCAAAATCCATAATGAAAGCAGGGGAGGAAGAGCCAGGTTTTTAAGTACCTTGGCTCTCTTTACGAGCTGTGATAACCTGAGGAGAAGTTTTGTCTGGGTGGGCACCGACAGGAATCCACTGGCAGAAAAAAGGAAAATGTGGAAGTGCCACTGATGGGGATTTATCATAGTTTTAAGTGAAAATTCAGACGTGCAGAGGTGCTGCTGGCTAAAGGCCTGGCTATGGCAGCAATAAGGAGCTAATGAGCAGTGGGATGTGCAGCAGCACCATGCCCACAGGGCTTTGTGCAGAGCAGAGGTGGCCCTGTGACAGTGCTGGTGTCACCTCTGGTCACCTCTGCTCATCCCGGGGAGCCCAAAAGTCCCAGAATCCCAGGAAGGTGGGAAGAGCCCTTCGGGATCATCCGGTGCCACCATCACCACCCCAAACCATGTCCCCAAGGAGCACATCCAGACTCTGCTGGGACAATCCCACAGACAGTGACTCCATCACCTCCCTGGGCAGCTCATCCCAAGGCCTCACCACTCTGGCACGGAAAATTTGCTTCTAATCCTTAATCTGACTCTCTCCTGGCCCCTTGCGCTTATCGGAATCCAGGCTGAGAACCATCACAAACACAAAGGAAATGAATCAAAAACTCTTGCTGGAGCTGGTTTTAGAAAATGAATCCAAAATTCTTCCTGGAGTGGGTTTTGGAGCTCAGCAGGTTTTTTTTTCTAGATCTCTGGAAGCCAGCAGGACCTCATTCTGTTCCCATTGCTTCCACAGATCTCTGGTGAATCAGGAGGAAGCACATCTCACCCTGCTTGGAATTCCTTCAGCTCAAGTGACTGAGGGAGTCATGGATCTGAGGGAATATTCCCAAATATCAATTACTGAAACTAAAACGCTCTAATCCAGCAGTTTTTGAATCCCATCCCAATCCAAGAAGGCCGAGATCCTTCTAAATCCCTTCAGCCCACAGCAGGCCTGGTTTGACCTGTGGGTGAGCCAGGCCCAGTCCATGTCTCCATCAAAGAGATTTAGGGAAGAGATGCTAGAGTGGTTATGGCTGCAGCTGTGATTTGGAAATCATGGTGAGAAGTCAAATTTGAGGACTTTGAAGCCCACTTAAAAATGAAGGGAGCAAAATATAACCACTGGAAAAGCTGGGAGAGCTGGGGGTGTTCGGCCTGAAGAGGAGAAGGATCCACGGAGACCTCAGAGCCCCTTCCAGGGGTTATGAAAAGGAGGGAGAAGGACTTTTTATGCAGGCAGAGAGTGGCAGGAAAAGGGGGAATGGTTTTAAAGAGAGGACAGGGTGAGATGGGATATTGGGAAGAAATTCTTCCCTCAGGGGGTGATGAGGCCTTGGGAGAGGTTGTCCAAGAGGTTGTGGCTGCCCCATCCCTAATGGAATTCAAGGCCAGGTTGGGCATTGGGGCTTGGAGCAGCCTGGGACAGTGGAAGGTGTCCCTGTCCATGGCAGGGCATGGAATGAGATGATTTTTAAGGTCCCTTCCAACCCAAACCATTCCGTGATTCCACAATCCCTTCTACGCTGTGTCACGAATGACTCAGCAACAAAAAAGCTGTGAATTCCTACTGGGGGGAATTCCTACTGGTGGGAGTCCAACCTTTCCTCAGGAGATCCCTGAAACCTCCCTCACTGTGCAGCTGATTTGCCTAAAACAAGGGATATTAATTTCAAGGAAGCCTTTGCATACATTTGGGTCGGGCAGATCCGTGTGCTGCTTCCGTATGGATCATATCTCCACTTCCTTTTTAAAATGCAGAATCTTATTAAATATTAACTCCTCTCCCAACCGAAGAATCGATTTCCAGCAGAAGGTTTGCCTGCAGGAGGATTTTGTTTCAAGCAGATGCATATTCAAAGAACTGAAGTTTATTTGTTGTCTGCAAACCATGAGCACGCCCAGGTAATTGCATATGCAAATCTGGAATTTGCATACGCAAATAAGCTTTTTTATGTGCACAGCTGCCTGGTTCACTGAGGATATTTTTCAGGGACAATTCGACCACAACAACCATTAAAAAACCCCAAACAACAAACCAAAGAAATAAGAATAAATAAATAAATAAATAAGGAGCCTTACCCTGACAGAGTATTTGTTTTAAGGCCTGTCCTCAAACCCAAAAAATTTAGGTCAGATTTTTCCTCTCAAAACATGGATCATGATGCAACTCAGGTAAATGAAGGCTCCAGAAGAAAACCTGAGTTTTCTAAGCTATTTTAGCTGAAGTTTCAAACATTTCTCTCCTGGTTAAGCAGCCCCGAGCTGTGAGTCTCATCCCCTGGAGGGTGTTTGAGTCCTGCTGCTCTGTTCTCCTGAGACAATTCCACTTAAGCAACATCCAGAACTTCTGCCAAGAGTGTGGGAGGGGTGCAAGAAACTCATCCCAAACCTCAATTTACATTTTGATAACAATATGCAAATGCCCCACTCGGGGTAGTGACTGAGGCCAAGGATTGCCTCTGGTGACGACGGGCAGAGACTCTGGGATCCCAGCTCGGGAAGGACGTGGAGCTGCTGCAGAGAGGCCAGAGGAGGCACCAGGATGAGCAGAGGGCTGGAGCAGCTCTGCTGGGAGGAAAGGCTGCGAGAGCTGGGATTGTTCAGCCTGGAGAGGAGAAGCTCTGGGCTGAGCTCACTGTGGCCTTGCAGGGCCTGAAGGAGCCCCAGGAACCATGGAGAGAGGCAATTCCCAAGGGCTGCAGGGCCAGGAGCCAGGGAATGGCTTCCCAGTGCCAGAGGGCAGGGCTGGGTGGGATCTTGGGCAGGAATTGTTCCCTGGCAGGGTGGGCAGGCCCTGGCACAGGGTGCCCAGAGCAGCTGGGGCTGCCCCTGGATCCCTGGCAGTGCCCAAGGCCAGGCTGGACACTGGGGCTGGGAGCAGCCTGGGACAGTGGGAGGTGTCCCTGCCCGTGGTTTGTGTTGGAATGAGATCTTTAATATCCCTCCCTTCCCAAACCATTCCCTGATTCTGTGACCTCTCCTTGCACATCTGCTCCACCCTCACTCCTTTTCACCCAGACAGAACTGTCTGCCCTCAGCACCTGAACCAAACAACCACCTGTGTGCAAGGCTTGGGCATTCCCTGGGAATATCAAATCCTTCAGCTCCTCCTTGGGCTTAATTCCTTTAAAAAAGGGGAGAAAGAAAGAAAGGAGGAAGGATTTGCTGTCTGGGCAAATACATGGGAGCTCCTGAGCTGTCCCACAGCTGAGTTTCAGGGAACTCCAGGAGGCAGCAACCACAGGATTTATTCCCGGTTGCAGGGTGGCTGAGCCTGAAGGGTTTGATCAATGCCCATATTGGTTTTCAATGCTTTAAAATCCTCTTAACATCTGAAAAGCAAGAAATGATGTGCCAGGTACTCGCTGCCCACCTTTTACCAGCATCCCTTCTGTCAGCTCTTGGAGACGAGCCAAGCCATGCCTGGCTGGATATTTCAGAAATGCAAGTCACTGGATCAGCTGGACACCAGTGAGCAAGAAAACCTCAGGAAGGCAGGATTAAAACCATTTGGAAAGCTTAAAATATTCCCATTTCTCGACGTGCACTGGATTCTATGAGGATGGGGATGAGCCCCTACATTAAATCAGTTTATCCCTCTGGAAATTCTCTCCTGAGCTCACTTACTTCGGGGTTCCCGAGGTCCATCCACAGTGATCTTGATGGCTCTGTGGTACGTGGCTACTTGGGGAGGATTTGTGAACACCGTGATAGTCAGAGTGAAGCTTTTCCCTGCAACAGGAAAAAAAAAAAAAACCCAATGTTACTGAGAAAAAAAATCCCCGAGCGAGTGTTGAGAAAAGCAAACTCCTCGTTTCTGGTGGAGCTCGAACACCCTGCAAGGCACTAAAAGGTTTTATGGGGTGTAGAATCCTGGTGCTGGATTCATTCCCTTCGTGGCAACTGCTCAAAGCTTTTGGGGAAACTAAATTAATTTATATTTAAATCATCGACCTTCTGTTTGTTAAAAAAAAAATAAAATAAATAGGAGGTTACCCCTAACAGAGTTTATCTGATATTCCTGACTCTGGGGAGGAGAATATCAGGGGAGGCTGGGAAATCGTGGCTGGCTTTTCCAAACGTGCCACGGGAATCTGAGCAACAGCACTTGTTGAAATGAAAGAGAAGTGGGTGCTGAGATCCCCCAGGCAGGTCATAAAACCCCACATGCTGTGGCTGAGGCCAGCGGGAGATCAATTCCACACTGTGGAGCAGAGCCCTCTGAAAATCATCTGCTACTGCAAGGCCAAGAAAGAAGGGAAAGGAAGAAATAAAAGGATCCCTACAGCTCGTCCACGGAGAAGTCAAACATTTTATGCAGCCACAGCACAGTCAAAGGCTCAGCTTTTCTATCATTCAGCAAGAAAACTGTGAAGGCCTTTCCCAAATTGCCCTGCGCACGGCATGGCTCTGCTTTGGGAAAAGTGCTGCTACCCCTGGATTTCCTGCTGGCATCTTTTAAAGAACAGAAGTAACATTCGGCATCTTCAGTAAGACCTCAAATGATGGCGTTGGCCTTGGCAGCAAGAAAAACATTGCCTGGCAGCAGCTTCAGCATCGTTATCTCAGCATCAGAGAGGACTCCGAGGCTGACAGGAATCTCTGGTATCAGCCAGAGACGTCAGGGGACATCACCCCGAGGCGGAAAACCAGGAACTGGTGTAAGAAAACGGAGGTTCTGCTCCTCTGGAGGATGGGCCTCCTTCCTTTCAGCACCTGGCTCCAGCCCGAGCGCAGAGTTTCTCCCCTCCCGCCCATTTTTATTGGTTGCTTCAGCGAGCTCTATAAATAAGGCTAAATTTGAATATGAATGTAACCAGAAGTGCCTGCCTGCAGCAGAGACATTCCCCCTCCCAAGGAGCATTCCCTGGCAGTCCGGCCCTGCCCTTAGCGCCGCTCCCACTCCGGCATGACACGGCAAACCCTGCTCCTGGAAACTGTCCTCATGGCACCCCTGGGAATTCGGGACTCGGCCTCCCCCCTCTCCCCGGGGATGAGGAGCTGTGGGGAGGTGAAGAGTCTTGGCCAGGATCTCAGGGATGGAAGCACTTGGCTGCTGCAGCTAAACCCGGCCCTGATCTGGAATCACCAGCAGAAGGTGAACGCGAGCCTCGCAAATCCCAGGGTCTTCCCACATCCACATCCTCGCTAAACAGCAGTCCTGGAGATGGATGGAATTGTGAACATCATTTCACATCCCTCTCGCAGGGCCTACATCTCCCCCCAGCAAGGACGGCTGAGCCCTTGACATCCTTTAAATAGCAACTTTTGTGATAAAGCTTTACGGCTTTGCTCATCTGTCCCTGCCAGCACAACAGATGAGGCATCAGGAATAAAGTCTGACAAATTCCCTCCCAGAAGCATTATCACCCATCAGAGAGGCACCTGCAGACCACAGAATCATAGAGAATTCTGAGTTGGGATGCACAAGGATCACCCAGTCCTGCTCTCAAGGCAATGGCCTGGACAGGGATCTTCCTCCTTTCCAAAACAGAATTCCCTCCATCACTAAATGCAACATTTATCACTAAAACAGAAAAACTTTGAAATTATACTTTATTCTCTGGACTGATCTGCAGTATTTCCACCTTGCTCCCAGTTTGGGGTTTATTTTGACACCTGCTGCTCTGCTAGAACATGAAGTCAATTTATTTCTTTAAAAGGTTCTGGAGAAGTTTCTATATAGAAAATAAATGCAGGGGAAAACCAACAGCAGTGAAATGTAGATAAACGTGGCCATGATTCCTGTCTATGAGACCAGAATGAAGAACAAGAGGGAGAAACCCACAAGGATCACTCTCAAGGGAATGGCCTGGAAAGGGATCTTCCTCCTTTCCAAAACAGAATTCCCTCTATCACTAAATACAACATTTATCACTAAAACAGGAAGAGAATGTAAAAATGTACTTTATTTACTGGACTAATCTGCCATGTTTCCATTTTGCTCCCAGTTTGGGATTTTTTTTGACAACTGCTCTGTTAAAGCACAGAGTCAATTTATTCCTTCAGAAGGCTCTGGGGAAGTTTCTATCTAGAAAATAAATGCAGGAAAAACCCCAATAACAATGTAGCAAAATGTGGTGATATTTCCAGTCTGGTAGACCAGAATAAAGAAGAAGAGGGAGAAACCCACAAGGATCACCCAGTCCAGCTCTCAGGGGAATGGCCTGGACAGGGATCTTCCTCCTTTCCAAAACAGAATTCCCTCCATCACTAAATGCAACATTTATCACTAAAACAGGAAGAGAATGTAAAAATATACTTCATTCTCTGGACTGATCTGCCGTGTTTCCATCTTGCTTCCACTTTGGGGTTTATTTTGACACCTGCTGCTCTGCTAGAACACATAATCAATTTATTTCTTCAGAAGGTTCTGGAGAAGTTTCTATCTAGAGAACAACTGCAGGAAAAACCCCAACACCAATAATGAAATGCAGAAAAATGTGGCCATAATTCCAGTCTATGAGACCAGAATGAAGAAGAAGAGGGAGAAACCCACAAGGATCACCCAGCCCAGCTCTCAGGGGAATGGCCTGGACAGGGATCTTCCTCCTTTCCAAAACAGAATTCCCTCTATCACTAAATACAACACCTAGACCACTAAAACAGGAAGAGAATTTAAAATCAAACTTTATTCTCTGGGCTAATCTGCCGTGTTTCCATCTTGCTCCCACTTTGGGGTTTATTTTGACACCTGCTGCTCTGCTAGAACGCATAATGAATTTATTCCTTTAGAAGGCTCTGGAGAAGTTTCTATCTAGAAAACAACTGCAGGAAAAACCCCAACACCGACGTAGCAAAACGTGGCCATATTACCAGGCTACAAAACCAGAATAAAGAAGAAGACGGAGCCGCTTTTCTGCTTTTAAAAGATTTTTCCCAGAACAGACTCGACCAAGCCCGCGTGGGGCTGTGACACGAGCTGGCGGGAGCAGGAGGACACTTGGGTCACTCCTTGCTGCCAGCAGACTGCTCGTTAACCACATCCTGGTTAACCACAGCCCATGGAGCCATAAACCTGGGTGTCACTCACCAACAATTCCGCCTGGCTTTTATTCCCCGCTTCTTCTGTCCCATTTACACCCAGCTTTATTAAGTGGTTTTATCGCTCCCGCGTTATTCACCGTTTATGGGGCTGGTTAACACGGGGTTGGACTGGAGGGATTGTTAGTTAAATGTAGGGTTTATGGGTATTCCTGGTTTGGGATGACAGCAGGGACATAAACGTCTCCTCCTGGCTTTTATGTGTTATGATACAGATTTTATTTCTAACAGCACTTGCATGAGGCACCCAGAGTGTGTCTGCACAGACAGACTGCCCGAAACTGAGTCAGGCAGAGAGGGCCTGACCTTGCTGGTGACTGGAAAAAAGGGACCAAACATCCCCAAAAGTCATCCTGAAACCCTGGCCTTGTTTGGATGCCTCCGAGAGTCACGCTGAAAGTGTCACAGCAAGCCAGCAGCACGAGCTAACATCAAAATCTGAGAGCCCCTGGGTTCAACGTTCCCATAAATCTATGGGAAACTGTGCAGAAATCAGCTCAGGTCTGCGTGGATGGGAGCCAACCATTCTTGGGTCATCCTGGGAGTCTTTGATGAGGATGAGAAGGGTTTTGGGGTGCAAGAGGCACTTGAGTTTCTCTTGAGAACTATCCCTGGTAGTTCGTGGTGTCAGGCACCTGATGAACACAAGGATGAAATTCTCCAGAGGTGGGACAGGGCTCCGCCTTTGGAAACCCTTCCCACAAACATCAAGGCCTCAAATGTGTGAGGGCACAGCCCAGGACTCACGGCTTCCATCAGCTCTTCCCTCCCAGCCAGGGTAGGAAAAACTGCTCAGGAATGTTTGTTATTGCAAGAGCTGTGAGGTCAGAACCCTTCCAGAAACAGCAATGGAAACAGCAGCAGTCCTGGCTGGGATACAAGGCTGAGTTTGGAAATGTTATCTGGGCACTGTTGGTGGCTTTGGTAGAGACTGGACTTCCAAAGTGCCCTCAAGTGTCACTGATGTGGCAGCTGAAGTCATGGAATCCCAAAATCCCTGACGCTGGAAAAGCCCTCCCAGCCCAGCCAGGCCCAGCTGTGCCCGATGCCCACCTTGGCCCCAGCCCAGAGCACTGAGTGCCACCTCCAGGCACTCCTTGGGCACCTCCAGGGATGGGCACTCCAAACCTCAGATGGATTCTGAGTTGTCCCCACATGACTTCATCAGGATTGCTCAGGAGGTCCCTTGAGATGGGGCAAAACTGAGAGAACGTCAGAGGAAGAAAAAAGCACAAAGTTCTACCTGACAGGAGGAGAGGGAACAGCCTCAGGCTGGGCCAGGGGAGGTTTAGATTGGATATGAAGAAAAATTTCCTCCTGGAAAGGGAGCTCAGGCCTTGGCAGGGGCTGCCCAGGGAGGTTTGGAGTGCCCATCCCTGGAGGTGCCCAAGGAGTGCCTGGAGGTGGCACTCAGTGCTCTGGGCTGGGGCCAAGGTGGGCATCGGGCACAGCTGGGCCTGGCTGGGCTGGGAGGGCTTTTCCAGCCTCAGGGATCCTGGGATTTGGTGATATTGTCCCTTCAACCCAGGCCAGTCCATGACTCCATGATCAGCCTCCAAGACCCAAGCATCTGATGATGTTTCGCCTGTGCCCTGCACTGAAATCCAGGAATTTGAAGCCCCCATTCCACGTCCATCCCACCTCCAGAGGCCGGAGCACAACCAGCTCCCATCCAGCAGGATTTCAGTGGTCTCCAGAAGTGCCCTGAAGAGCTCTAGAGGGAGCAAGAGGCTCACGAGCTGCGGCCCCTGGGAATGTCGGAGAGGAAGCAAGGGGGAAAACACGAATGCCGGGTGACACCACGGTCACATGAAGCTCCTGTGTCCTGCTTGAGTCATCCCCGAGCAGTGTCACCATCAGCTGGGGCTGCGGAGGGGGAGGAATGCTTGAAAGAAAAGTGGCTGCATGGGCAGATGGAAAAGGGAGTGAGAACTGTTGGGGAAAGAGGCCACAACTTGAACCTCTCGCTTCCTTTTGATCCATTTTTTTCTCTGGCAGAAAAATCCCTTGAATCCAAAGGGTGATCCCAGTGGGACCAGAAAAAAAAATGGAGTGAAACCTTTGGAAATTTGGCTGTGGAGGGGGGAGAAAAAGGCAGGCAAAGGGATGAGGTCGGTGTAATCACTGCCTTTCACTCTTGTGCTAATCAACATTTGTGCCGTTAAATTTGGTTTGGTTGTTTGGGGTTTTCTTTTTCTCTTTAAAAAATTGTTACAGTGAATTATTAGATAAAAAGAAGGAAAAAAAGAAGGAAAGCAGCCAGGAATGTCTGTGCTGACAAGGACAAAAGGTATGGGTGGAAAACTACGAAATGTGAGGCACAAATGCAGCACAAATGACATTACAGCCATTTCTGTTCTATTAGGGAGAGAATTCCAGGTTCTAGGAAGAAAGAGGATGATTTTATTTGGGTTTTTTTTTAATCCAGTTTCTACTTTTTAGCCCGTGTACCGCTATTAAACCACACTAAATGATCCATTTTCCCCATCTTTGTGGCTCCCTACAGCGTCTCCCTGGCTCTCTGCCAAAGCCAGGAGCTCTGCTGCGTTTGAGCATCTCCAGGAGGCCACCCCCACGTCCCACGGCCACCCCCAAATGTCCCCTCCCGGACACTGGGGCCAGCCGTGGCTGGTTCTCCCCTCTGAGCACTCCAAATCTGCTCGAGAGGAGGAGAAGCGCTGATACCACTTGCCCCTCCATGAGTTCACTGCTGCTCATGCCGCGAGTGAAAGGGTTTCGCGGGTGTTCAAAGCCCACGCGAGGCAAAATTCACTGCTCAGGTGGTGGCTTTTTTTTCCTGCCGCCAGTGATGGCTTGGCACAGAATAAAACTTTGCCTCTTACGTTTGCGCCGGTGCTGTTTCATCAGAAAGAAAAAAAAAAGCTGCAGCTGGAGCAAGAGGCATCAGCAAAAATACCGTGATTTGTTTACCAGCAGCACCACAGAGGCCACTGGATTTAAATATGAAACAAAGCTGTTATTGACCTCAGCTGCTCCGAGTTGGAAATGGTTTGTAAATTGTGGCCACGGCAGACCAACGGTCCAAACACCCAAATGGGGGTGGTGGCCCCCAAAAAAAAAATGCTCCGGGGAGAACTTGGAGCCTTTTCTGGTGCCTAAAGGAGCTCCAAAGCAGCTGGAGAGGGACTTGGGACAAGGCACGGAGGGACAGGGATGGTTTAAGATGGAGGAAGGAAAGGTTAGATGGGATTTTGGGGAGGAATTCTTCCCTGTGAGAGGGGGAGGTGCTGGCACAGAAAAGTTGTTGCTGTCCTATCCCTGGAAGCATCCAAAGCCAGCTTGGAGCACCCTGGGACAGTGGAAGGAGTCCCTGCCCGTGGCACTGGATGATTTTTAAGGTCCCTTCCAACCCAAACCATTCCATGATTCCAAAACGCCCCATGCAGATCAGTCACAGGGGGAAACGGAACTCTTTGTGTGGTTTTAGGGATTTTTTTTTAGGTTTTAAGCCCATATCGAGCTGGAAATTTGGGAAATACAGCCCCCTCCCTGCTGCCAAGGCAGCCTGGCTCAGAGCAACCCGCACTCAGGAGCGTTTCTGCCCAGTGTCTCACTCCAGGAAGTTCCCTCTGTGTTTGCACAGCATCTCCTCACCCAGAATGAAATCTGCGGGCTCTAAATCAATAAACGTTTTGTTCTGGAATTCTATGGGGCCAAAAGGGGTCCTGCTGCAAACTGGAGCCCCCAGAAATCCTGGATTTTTGTGCAGTAAGGGTGGAGAAGCAGCTCATTCCTGCAGGAACATGGCTGGTGCTGGCTTTTCCCTTTTCCTTTCCTTCCCAGCTCCCAAAACCTATTTTTTTTTGCAATAAAGGTGGAAAAGCAGCTCATTCCTGCAGGAACATGGGTGGTCCTGGTTTTTCCCCTTTTCTTTCCTTCCCAGCTCCCAAATCCTGACTTTTTGTCCAGTTAGGTTGGAAAAGCAGCTCGCTCCTGCAGGAATATGCTTGGTGCTGGCTTTTCCCTTTTCCTTTCCTTCCCAGCTCCCAAATCCTGGCTTTTTGTCCAGTTAGGTTGGAAAAGCAGCTCGCTCCTGCAGGAATGTGCTTGGTCCTGGCTTTTCCCTTTTCCTTTCCTTCCCAGCTCCCAAATCCTGGCTTTTTGTCCAGTTAGGTTGGAAAAGCAGCTCGCTCCTGCAGGAATGTGCTTGGTCCTGGCTTTTCCCTTTTCCTTTCCTTGTCAGCTCCCAAATCCCAATTTTTTTTTCATAGTAAAGGTGGAAAAGCAGCTCATTCCTGTAGGAACATGGCTGGTCCTGGCTTTTCATCTTTCCTTTCCTTCCCAGCTCTCAAATCCTCATTTTTATTTTGACAATAAAGGTGGAGAAGCAGCTCATTCCTGCAGAAACATGGCTGATGCTGGCTTTTCCTCTTTCCTTTCCTTCCCAGCTCTCAAATCCTCATTTTTATTTTGACAATAAAGGTGGAGAAGCAGCTCATTCCTGCAGAAACATGGCTGATGCTGGCTTTTCCTCTTTCCTTTCCTTCCCAGCTCTCAAATCCTCATTTTTATTTTGACAATAAAGGTGGAGAAGCAGCTCATTCCTGCAGAAACATGGCTGATGCTGGCTTTTCCTCTTTCCTTTCCTTCCCAGCTCTCAAATCCTCATTTTTATTTTGACAATAAAGGTGGAGAAGCAGCTCATTCCTGCAGAAACATGGCTGATGCTGGCTTTTCCTCTTTCCTTTCCTTCCCAGCTCTCAAATCCTCATTTTTATTTTGACAATAAAGGTGGAGAAGCAGCTCATTCCTGCAGAAACATGGCTGATGCTGGCTTTTCCTCTTTCCTTTCCTTCCCAGCTCTCAAATCCTCATTTTTATTTTGACAATAAAGGTGGAGAAGCAGCTCATTCCTGCAGAAACATGGCTGATGCTGGCTTTTCCTCTTTCCTTTCCTTCCCAGCTCTCAAATCCTCATTTTTATTTTGACAATAAAGGTGGAGAAGCAGCCCATTCCCGCAGGGACATGGTTGGTCTTGGCTTTTCCCTTTTCCCTTCCCTCTCAGCTCCTAAATCCCAATTTTTTTTCAAAATAAGGATGGAAAAGCAGCTCATTCTTGCACGAACATGGCTAGTCCTGGATTTTCCCTTTTCCTTTCCCTCTCAGCTCCCAAATCCTGACTTTTTTTATGCCATAAGGATGGAGAAGCAGCTCATTCCTGCAGGAATGAGCCTTGTGCTGGCTTTTCCCCTTTCCCTTTCCTTCCCAGCTCCCTGCAGCCCCCCAGACATGCCCTCCACACTCCTCTCCTCCCATTCCCCAACGTTTTTTTTCCTGCCTGACACCTCCGTGTCCGGGATGGGATCCCCAGAGCTGGGAGGCCAGCACAAAGTTGTGTCTTGGGGTGGAATCCTTTCAGTTACTTTGGGGAAGTCAAAATGATGGCGCTCGGCCGAGATGCACCAATTATTGTGGCACTTTTAACCCGAGGCCACGCAGGAATTACGTTGAGCAACCCCAATTACATCACTGAAATCAAGGAGCCTCAAGAGAGACGTCGGCACGCTCAGCAGGCACTCCAATTGAATTTCACCTGATTGGGGTGATCAGGGGAGCCCCTGGCACTGGGGTGGAGGTTTTCCCTGCCAGTCTGCTCCTTCCAGAAGTCAAAACCATAAGGATGGACTGCAGGCATGGGATATTGACCCAGGCAGATGTGGAAGCTGCTGCTGCTGCTGCTGCCCTTGGTGTTATTTTCCAGCTGTTCAGATCAAGCTGGCTCGGGCCCTGAGTTTTGCTGCTTCCCGGGATCTCAGTTCCGTGGAGGAGACGTGAAAAGATTCCCCAAAAAACGCCTGGGAGGAATCTCAGGTTCCATGAAAAGAGAAAAATCAGCACGGGCAGGTTCCTTGCAGGAGGCTGGGGCTGCTCCCTGGGAGTGCGAGTGCCTCAATCAAGGCATGAAAAGACTCTGGGGGATCCTCGGAGGAGTTTCAAGTGGATCCCAGAATACCAAAAGAGCACAAATATCTTGGGAAGCTTCCCTGGAGGGGCCTGGGGCTGCTCCCTGAAATCTCAGCTCCCTCGAGGAGATGGAAGGGAGGTTCCAAAGTCACCTTGCCCCTCTTTTCTTGGGCTGTGCTGGTGTGACATTCAAATCCCTCCCCTCAGAGGAACAGAACAACATCTGGGATGGGAGAAACCAAAAATGCCAGCACCCAGCGTGCCAGAAATGTGTCAGTGCCGTTTTTAAAATCACATTTCTCCTCGAATGCTGCTTTTTGTCCCTTCCTGGAGCAATCAACACCTTCAGCACTTCACCTGGAGCCCTCAAAGCCTCTCCCGTGCACAACAGGGGCTGCTCACCCCGCCAGGCCTTGCGAGGGTGGGACTGAGGCCACTGAAACAGCCACGATCTTTCTGTCTGTGGGTTTTTGGGGTTTTTTTGGTGGGGGACAGATGTTTACGCTTGAATTTGACAATTTGTGTGCAGCCAGTTTCACTTCTGTGCTGCTGAGGGGTTTCACTTCCCCAGGCCGTGCGTGCTGCGGGGATGACACCATCTCTTGTGCTGATCCCTTCCCCGGCAGTCTGAGCGAGGCTGGAAAGGGGCAGCCCGGTGGCACCCGACGGCCCTTCCCTCCTCCAGCAGCTGGGACTGGGTGTGCATTCCTTGGGAAAGTTCACGGCTGTGATGTGAGACAGGAGTCCCAGCTGGCTTCCTGTGCTCTCCCTTCCTGTGCTCTCCCTCTCTCAGGCTGCTGCTTCTGCCACCTTCGTGGGATTTTTCCTGTGAATGTGCTGTGAAAGAGGGGATGTGCTACAGCAGAGTCCCAGAATGGTTCGGGTTGGGAGGGACCTTAAAAATCACCCAGTGTCACCCCTGCCATGGGCAGGGACACCTCCCACTGCCCCAGGCTGCTCCCAGCCCCAGTGTCCAGCCTGGCCTTGGGCACTGCCAGGGATCCAGGGGCAGCCCCAGCTGCTCTGGGCACCCTGTGCCAGGGCCTGCCCACCCTGCCAGGGAACAATTCCTGCCCAAGATCCCACCCAGCCCTGCCCTCTGGCACTGGGAAGCCATTCCCTGGCTCCTGGCCCTGCAGCCCTTGGGAATTGTCTCTCTCCATGGTTCCTGGGGCTCCTTCAGGCCCTGCAAGGCCACAGGGAGCTCAGCCCAGAGCTTCTCCTCTCCAGGCTGAACAATCCCAGCTCTCGCAGCCTTTCCTCCCAGCAGAGCTGCTCCAGCCCTCTGCTCATCCTGGTGCCTCCTCTGGCCTCTCTGCAGCAGCTCCACGTCCTCCCTGTGCTGGGCCCGGGGCTGGGGCAGCTCTGCAGGTGGGGTCTCACCTGAGCACAGGGGCACAGAAGCCACCCCAGGGTGACACCAGGAGCTGACAGAGCTGAGTCACCTCTGTCTGCCAACACCAACCACCCCAAACACCAAAGCACCAGGAATGCCCCTGTGTGCTGACGGCCACTCCCAGAGTGGGACCGTTTGGAGCTGTGGGAGGAACTGGGCTGCCGGGACCACGATTTGTGTTTCAGCATCCTGAGGCCCCGTGGAAATGCCAGCTCTGGGCACTGTGGTGGAGGGGGTTCCTGTGGATGTCTCTGTGCCAGCGTTACCCCGCTCTCTGTGGGATGGTTTTCCTTTCTGCCCTCACAGACAACCCCAGTGACCTGCTGGAGCTGAACTTTTGGGGTGGGATGCTGCCTGAGACTGAAAGCCTGTGGATCAAGTTTCCAAAATGGATTAGAGCATTAAATCCATGGAGCAAGGGAAGGAAGACCTTTTAATGGAAAAGCCAAGCAGCCTCTGCCTCTCTCAGCGGAGCTGCTGCAGTAACCACTATAAAATTCTTATGAACTTGGGTGGAGATAATAATTACAGCACAGCAGGAATGAAATGCTTGGGGTGCCTGGCCCCTGCACAAGTGGAGCCCCTAGATGCAACAATTGTTATTAAAATATTTTAAGGCTTGAAATATTTCCACTCAATTTCCACAAACATGATGTTTGAACACACATTTGGAGAGGGCGGAATTATTTTTTTTCCCCCCAAAATGGCTCTAATGGAAATTTCTGATGCTTCTTTGCATGGGCTACGCCAAAACCCGAATCTTTGCTTCCAAGCTGGGATGTAAATATCAGAGAATTTGGATTTTTTTCCCTCAGAGCGAAATCATTTTTGTTTTAAATGAAATGCTCGCCTGGACCAGAGCTTGGTCAGAAACGACCTGGCCTTCACAGAGTGCACCCAGCTCTGCCCACAAACTGTCCTGGCTGCTGTGTCACCGCTGAGGAGTGCAGGGAAAGGGAAAAACAGGAACAGCAGCTGGAAAGGACAGTTCAGGATGAAATGGCTCCAGTGCAAAGCTGCTCCCACCTCCTCGCTGAAAATGCCTTGGGATCCTCAAGCTTAATAATAGTCCTGAGCCCTGCTGTAATTTCAGACCATTCATCAGCTTTTTGAGGTAGAAATTATCCCCCAGACTTTATAGGGATGACAGAGACGTGGAAAGGTTACGGCCCAGCTTCACGAGCGCATTTATCCGTCTGAAGTGGGATTCAGGCTGGAATCAAACGCTTCAGCCCAAACTTGCACCTCTCCCCTCTCCCATTCCCCCAACCCAGGGGGGTTTCTGAGGGGGCTTCTCCTGAAAAACACCCCCAAGCCCTCCAGGCCTCAAGCTCAGGCCCTCAGAGGGGTCAGCTGGCCTTGACCTGCAGCCTCTGTCCCCTCTCCTTGGTCTGGAAGCTGCTGCTCTTCTCCAAGGAATGGAGAGAGACAATTCCCAAGGGCTGCAGGGCCAGGAGCCAGGGAATGGCTTCCCAGTGCCAGAGGGCAGGGCTGGATGGGATCTGGGGCAGGAATTGTTCCCTGGGAGGGTGGGCAGGCCCTGGCACAGGGTGCCCAGAGCAGCTGGGGCTGCCCCTGGATCCCTGGCAGTGCCCAAGGCCAGGCTGGACCCTCGGGCTGGGAGCAGCCTGGGGCAGTGGGAGGTGTCCCTGCCCCTGGAATGGGATGAGGTGATCTTTAAGATCCCATCCTTTCGAAAGCATTCCATGATTCCATGGTGCAGCTGGAGCTGGGAACAAACTCTCTCCTTGCCCTGTGGAGCACTGGTGACCCCTGGACACGGCCTCAGGCAGAGGCTCCAGCTCCAGGGAGCCGGGAAGGTGCCGATTCCCTGGAAAAGCAGCGCCCTGTGTGACCAGGACAAGCGAGGAGCACTTCCACCACTGCCATTCCCGCAGTGAGGAATTCCACCTGCAGCAGGAATGGATCACTCCCAGCCTGACAATCCCTTTCTCCAGCAGCTCTCCGAGCACTGCAGCTGCCCTGGGACTGCCTCCCCGGAGCTGATTTGCTCAGAGCAAGGACTCTCCGTGCTGCCATCCCGCTAATGCAGCGCACATTGATCCCAGAGCTCGGAAAAGCGCCGGGGTCACTCGATGGAGATCCAGGGAGGGGGGATAACGCTGCCATTACCAACCTGGAAGCCGCCAGCTTCCCCCAGAGACGGCTCCGCGGCCTTGGACATGGACAGGGCTCAGCGCTCCCAGCCCAGCCTGTGGAAAATCCGTGGCTCTGCCAAAGCTTTGCCTTCAGTTCCTCCCTAAACTTGAGGGAACTGATGTGGACACACAGAGCTCCAGGCACCGCCCCGCTGGAGAGCTCTCGTGGCTCCGAGCCTTCCAGCTTCCCTCCTCCTTCCCTCTCCAGAACCTCCTCCCTCGCCCTCCCCACACGGCAGCTTCGGTGGGAAAAGGCAACAGGGGTTTAGGATCGTTCCTTGCATCCTTTTTTTTGGAGCCCAAAACCTGCCCCGGTGCTAAAGGCTCGCACGGAATTCCCACCCTGTGTCCAGAGGCTGCAGCTCTCCGAGGGGGACTCCCAGGAATATCATCAAGAGAGGGAGGAAGAGGGGCAGAGATGAAGGGAATAACGATTTGGAGAGGCTGAGAAAACGGTGTGGAAATAATACGGTGGGAAAAACACTGAGGGGGCAGGATGGGGGCAAAAAACTCGGAGAGACGCAGTATTAAGATAATAGAAAATAAAAAAAGTCTATTTTTAATATCTTTTCCTGCTCCTAAAGGGATTTTGGAAGGGAACAGAGACTGATTCAGCCGGATGAGGGTTTCTGCACATGACTGTGCTGGAAAAGGCTCTCTTGACAGCGATTGTGAGCCACTGATTTGCAGCATCCTCACTCCTACTCAAGTTCTCGGGCCAGCCCTAAGCCTGATTTATCTCCCAGCAGGATTTTAGTTTGGTGACAAAATAGCTGCTCTTGTTGGAGTTGTTGGGATAGGGGGACAACAAATACAGGTACCCCCCAAAAAATCTGTATACTCTGACCAGAACTCCACGAGCTCTGAAGGGCGGCACCAAAAACTAAACAGCAAAATAAAAACAAATTTCAAAACAGTGCCAAACCAACGAGAAAAAAGCTGCAGGGCAAACGGATCTCTCGAAACTCCATCTCGAGAGGTACTTTGTTTTCCCTAAACAACCTTCTGGGAAGCCCTTTTCATCACGGCAAAAACCAAACCGGGAAAACGCTCCGAGGACGGCGTCTGCCTCATCCTCGCCGCTGCAAAAACGTCCAAGCGGAGCCGTGCAGAACCAAAAAAATAGATTTATTGTTATTGGACTGAGGGCAGTGGTTCAGCACTTGGCATGGCCACTGTTTACAGCGGGAATGCTCCCGGAGACAGGAAGTTCTCCGAGCCCTCTGCCGTTATTTTTCTCCTGTTGACGCGCTCGGAGCGGGAGGTTTTTCTCCCCAATGAAATTTTCAGTGACGCAGCGCAGAGGGGGTTTTTGGGAGCTGGCGGAGCCACTTGCTCAGCCTCATCCCAGGGGATGGGTTTTGGGAGTCCAACTCCTGCATGGAGCTGCATCATCCACGGGGTTAATTCCACAATCAGGGATTCCCAAATTCGGCTGCTCAGAGTGAGGGAGCACTTTGGGCACTGGGAAGGGATTTTCCTCTCCTGTCCTCTCCTTCCACTGCATCCCTGCCCAGTTTCCATCCCCTTGGAGGGCTGGGTTTGCTGCTCAGCCTCATCCCACGGGATGTTTTTTGGGAGTCCAACCCTTGTGAGGAGCTGCATCATCCATGGGGTTAATTCCATAATCAGGGATTCCCAAACCCATCTGATTGGAGTGAGAAGCACCTTGGGCACTGGGAGAAGCTTCTCCTCTCCTGTTCTCCTTCCACTGCACCCCTGCCCAGTTTCCATCCCCTTGGAGGGCTGGGTTTGCTGCTCAGCCTCATCCCAGGGGATGGGTTTTGGGAGTCCAACTCCTGCATGGAGCTGCATCATCCACGGGGTTAATTCCACAATCAGGGATTCCCAAATTCGGCTGCTCAGAGTGAGGGAGCACTTTGGGCACTGGGAAGGGATTTTCCTCTCCTCTCCTACTTCCACTGCATCCCTGCCCAGTTTCCATCCCCTTGGAGGGCTGGGTTTGCTGCTCAGCCTCATCCCAGGGGATGGGTTTTGGGAGTCCAACCCTTGTGAGGAGCTGCATCATCCATGGGGTTAATTCCATAATCAGGGATTCCCAATTCTGGCTGCTCAGAGCAAGCTCAAGGCACCTCAGGCACTGGGAAGGGGTTTTCCTCTCCTGCCCTCCTGCTACTGCATCCCTGCCCAGTTTCCATCCCCTTGGAGGGCTGGGTTTGCTGCTCAGCTTCGCTGGGATCGCACGGAAATCTCGGCTCAAATCAATGACGCAACCAAGCCGCCCCAAACCACTTAAAAATAAAATTATCACTCCTGGCCTCTGTTTTTTAGGGAAAAATTCCCTGTTCGGAGCAGAATGGAGGGAGAAGAGTCCTTGTCCTCTAACACACACTCAGGGCACAGCCCCTTCCTTTCACTGAGCCCTAAAATCATGGAATGGTTTGGATTGGAAGGAGCATTAGAGTTCATCCAGTTCCCTGGGCAGGGACACCTTCCACGGTCCCAGGTTGCTCCAAGCTGGCCTAGGACACTTCCAGGGATCCAGGGGCAGCCACAGCTGCTCTGGGAAATCCATTCCAGCCCCGCACCACCCTCACAGGGAAGAATTCCTTCCCAATATCCAAAGAAAATTCCCATCTCCCTGTGGCCAAACCTCCCTCCCGCTGGCTGTAGCATCCTTCAGTTGCCACATCCTTATCAATCCAGACTCCAAATAAACATTTTGTTTTAAACTCTATCAGTTGACCCTTTTTTTCAGTCGATTGCTGTTGGATTTCTCCTATTTTCATCCCATCTGGCAAATTCTGCTTATTGTGACTCCAGGATCTGATCCCACGTCCCCTGCAGCATTCCAAGGGCTTGGATCAGAACCTGGACGCCTGCTTAATACTGGTTTTACGACCCTGCTGAAGAGCAGCATCCTCTGTTTTTGCACATACTTTGATCATTCCGAGTGCATTTAAGTCAAAAGAACGAAATCAGCTTCAACCAAGTGCTCAAATAACGCAGCCGCGAAGCGAAGCTGCACAGAAGGAGCAAAATCCTGGCTTGGGAAAACCAATAAAAATAATTGGATTTGGAATCCCGGCCAGTAATTTTTGGAGCTTGAGTGTTTTTGAGATTTTTGTCTTAAGAGTGATTTTTTCCCCCTGAGAACGATATCCAGAAGGAAGAGTCCTGATGGCAGAAATGGTGCCTGGTGAAATCCCTCGTGTTCTACACCTGCTTTGGCTCCGCGGAAATTGGAAAATCCCACAAAATTTACCGATTCCTGTAATCCTGAGGAAATACACGCATGGATTTCATTTCCCACCCTTTCCAAGACGCAGTTTTTACAACCATCCTGGAGCTCCAGCTCCCAGGTTTAGATTGAGATCTCCTGCAGCAAGCCAAGACACTTCTCCATCAGCTACTCTTAGGAGAACCCGTTAATAATCATTTTCATCTGGAAAACATGTTTATTTGTTGGGATTTTTGGAATCTTACGTCCTACAAAGAAGATAGGAACTGGGATTAGTGATTCCATGAGGAAAATATGTCGTGTTCCCCAAGCCACGGAGCTCTCCCTCTCCAAAATAACTATTTATTTTTCACTTCAGCCAATGAACTTCTACGGTGTCAGGCTTTTTGCATCAGATCCATTTCATCAGAGTGACCTAAACCGGTTCTTTATCCACTAAAAAAACAGGGATACGTCGCAGCAGGAGGAGTTGGGAGCTCGGAACGTTCACGAGCGGAGGGCGAAAAATCAAGATTAATTTAGTTTTAAGCAGGTAATCAGGCCAAGGGGGGAGGCCGAGATTGGCTGGAGCTTTAAAAGGACATTTTTCTTTCCGAAATGACTCGGTGGGGCTCCTGAGCCAGACGGGCAGGTTTGCCCAGTAGCAGTCTCCAACTGGGCTGAGGAATCGGAGCCCTGGATCCCGGCCAAATCCAATGGAAATCTCTTCGGTTGAGGGAAAAAAAGCCAAATTGCTTTTTCTACCACATCTCCGGGTTTTGGGTGACCTGCGATAGCTCAGCTCCCATTCTGGGTGTGAAGAAAATCAAATGTTTTGGGTTTTTAACTCTAAACAAGGCTCAGCAACACGGGGCAACCTCCGGGTGTTGGACGCGGAACGAGGCTGAAACTTTGGCTGAGACTTGGTGCCAAACATTGATTAGGGGAAATCAACCCCCAGACCAGGGGGACTCGTTGTGACCTTCCCAAAACCAGGAGGAAAACACGGAAAATAATGTTTGCTAAAGCTGTCTAGCAGGATTTCATGGAAGAAATTGAAACTATTTATGAAGAGCGTCAAGAACGGGAATTTCCTCCTCAGACGGGACAGAGCTGTGGCTGCTGAGGGGATTTTAACGGGGGTGGCTTTACACCCGATGTTCACCACTCAAAACCACTCCCGATTCTCCATCAGGGATTTAAAACTGGGATTTGAAACCCCTTGATGGACACGAGGAGCCTTCACCATGCCCTGAACCAACGCGAACTCTCGGTCCCTGCTCGCGCGACGCCCCTGGCGCGGCATTATCACCGGTGGCACCGAGCTGATCCCAGCTCAAACATTCCACAGCAAACAAAGTTGGGGTTCGTTTTCCTGCAGCCGAGTATCAAAGGCAGCAGTGGCCTTTGAAGCAGCCACCTTCTGCTGCAGGCTTTGTGCAAATGCCACAGAACAGCAGCTCAGAAATCCCGCACAAAGGCAAACAATCCCCGCCTTTGGAAAACAATCCCCTGGCGGAGGAGTAAACAAAAGCATCCATTAGTCACCGCCCCAAAGATGGGCAGCCCGGGCAGGTGAGGATGTTTAAGCTGCGAGCCTGACTAATAGCACGCAGCATTCCCAAATCCCTCCACCTGAAGGATCCTCAGGATCACACCTGGGTATCACCTGCGTACCCCAGGCTGGTGTCTGTGGGCGAGCGCGCGGCTGCCGGAGCAGGGCAAGAGCTCGGCCACGCTCCCTGCTCCCAATAAATAGGCCCTGTTTTGTCCCAGCTGCTGGATTTTGACCTTGAGGCTCCCCCAGTTGCCTGTTATGATTTCCAGCTTCATTACCATGGCCAGGAACTGAACTACAGGTTTGTTTTTTATGAGCTTCTCCAGCGCTCTGCCAGCTATTCATTTGAATCTTCTAAACAGTCAGCTCTGAATCATAATGCAAATTCCATTTACTGAAAAGGTGGTACCTTTAATATACCAAATGACCACGTTTAATGACTGATACTTTTAGACATTACAGCATCTCTCATGTTTTCAGTAAATGGATATAATTTGCTCTGCATTACCCTATTATTATTCCTCGCTGGCATTACGAGGCGACGTTCTCAGCTGCGGGTGTTTTCCACCGAGCGCATTTGAAGGCGGCCCAAGCAACACAGTTTGAGAGACAGCTGCCTCCGTACCCTCAGCTAAAAGTGCTGCAGGACCCAGAGGAAAACTGGATTTTGTCCTTAAAATGTATTTACTGCCGCGGCAGGGCCGCGCTTTGCCAGCGCTGGGGCCGTGTTTGTGTTGGAAGGGGACCCACGGGTGCTTCTCACTTCAAAGGCGAGGAAAGGCTGTTGTGTGTAATCAGGAGAACTTCCTTGCTCTGCAGCCTGACACATCTCCCGTTGGGAGCAGGAGCCAGAAGTGGGTCAGCTGTGGGACTCTCCCGAAACACGCGCAGGGATCCCCGTGTGGAACCGGGGCACGGCTCAGGTGTCGCGTGGGGACAGGGGGAGGGGAAGATGGGGAGGAAGGGTCAGCAATCCCTGGCTGCTGAGGGACACCAGGGCACAGACTGCTCCAAAACGGAACCTCCTGAAGTTCAGGAGACGCTGCCCTGTCACTAAATTGTCCTGGAATAACGCTGGAATACCTTGATGCCCCGTTCCAATTTTAAAGACAAATGCAACAGAAGAATACATAATAAAATCCCACATGGATTCCCCTTGGAAAAGGGATGGATTTTCATCCCTGACCTTAAAAGAGAGAGGCTGCTCCTTCTGCCGAGCTTTTTCTGAGCCACAGTTTGCTGGCTTCTCTTTGGGAGTGTGACTGAACCTCCCTGAAGTCCCCTCACAGCACCAAGGGAAGCATTTAAAATAAACTGTTAAGACGGTGGCTTGGAATTTGCGGGATTTAAGATCAAGGAATGAAGTGTTAAAGGGTCCTTCTGTTGATTTTTTTTGGGATATGAAGCTTTGTGCACCTGCCCACTCACGGGCAACGCTGCAGGTGCTATTTGCAGCTTCCTAATATTTTTATATAGTCCCAGTCTAAGTCCGCTTCAACTCTTATTTGTTATTTATGCTCCAAAAACCTTTTCATTTACAGCAGTAACTACTGGTTATGGCAGAGACACGGTAAATCAGATTTTAAACCCCTCTGTCCTGCCTGGCCTTGCATTTTGAGAGAAAAAAAGATCAGAAAAAGAGCCTCCAGCAGGTCAGGAACCTGCAAAATTTTTAGACCTGTGCAGGAATTATTTGTGCTTTTAGCTTGGAGAGATTTTGCAGACACTGCTGGGGAGCCCCGAGATGACCACAAGCTGAAAATTCTCCTTTTAAATTGAAAATCTGCCGCTTAAACCTAACCACGGGGAATGCTGTGCTGCCTAAATGAGCAGGGGCGGCCGCCAGAGTCGAAACGTCCCTCTCTGCGTGGTTTTAATTCTTTTCCCAACGAGATTTCACCGTTCAAAAACCGCAGCAACGCGGCAAACGGGCTTGGGAGGAAACACGGAAACCCATCCGGCTCATCCCGCGCCTTTGGCATCGACCTCCACCACATTCCCCAGCGGATAAAAATTCCCAACTCCACGTCCAGAGGCAGAAGATGCCCCAGGAGGAGCTGGAACCCGCCCCGTACCTCTGCCGCTCCTGCCCACGAAGCGCAGGTCGTTGAACCGCGCCACCTGGTTCTTCATGGCGGCCGTGGCGTTGCGCAGCTCCGCCGAGTAATTCTCGTCATTCCCGGCCATCACCGTCACCAGGGTCCCATCGGGGACATCCCCCAAGGCCACCACCTGCAACAGCAAGGAGCAGAACGCTCGGATCCCTTCGCTTCTCGTTCCAAAGCGACGGGGGGAAAGCGGGGGAAAGAATCCGCGGTAAAAATCTGGGTGGAGCAAGCGGGTGTTGGAGGAGGTGGGAATGGTCCGGAATGGAAATCCTCTTCTTCCCCAAAATGTTGTCCCCTTTGTCAGTCTCTAATCGAGGACTGTCAACTCGATTATGGGATCTGAGCTCTGAAATGATGAATTCCACACCCCCCTCCACTGCTAAATGGTGCTGTGTGGTTGATTTGTCGCTGCACTAAAAGGTTTTCCGGTTGGGACAAAAATTCTCCCCATTCCCTGGAGAACTGAAGGACCTAAGAGTGTGAATATTTTTTATATCATTACATCACCATGACTTATATTATTTTAAATGCATCTTTTTTGCTCCTCACGGTGGATTTCTACCATTTTAAACCCGATTTTTCCTCATGGTTGGACAGAGATTTCTCTCCATTGGTGCGCCTCCGAAACGCCCAGCTTGATGTGAGATGAAAAATGCTCTGAGGTGAAAAAGACATGAAATGAGCTTCCCAAAATCTCTGTAATTGTCAATAAATAAATCCAAGTAACAGCGCTTGATGGTTTGATTTATATCAGGGGCTCTTAACGGAGCTGCCCAAGCAGAAATCCAGAATTGGGCCTCAATCAAATGTTTAATCCCAATTTACTGAACAATTCCTTGTTTTCCTTTAGGAGCAAAAAGCAAATAATTTTCAGGCCTCACCCTTGAGTGGATGGATGGAAATCATGACCTGAACTAAGGAAATCTGCCAAATTCTCCCAAAATACTTGTGCTCCTTGGTGCCAGCATCCATAAAATACTTGGGAACATGGGACTCACTGGGTTTTTGATGAGAGATATAAAGATTTCTGAACTTAAATATTCTGATTTGTTTCCACTGTTCACACTGCTTTAAGGATGAACGATTTAATTTTTATTTCATCTGCTTGAGTTCCCCAAACAAATTCAACCTGCTGGAATTCCGTGGATACCTGGGATCTCTCTCCACGTCCTCTGACAAAAATCAGAGCTGGAATTACCTTGTCAGGTTTTCTTTAGAGCCCATTACTATTTCCCCAATTCCCTGGCAGCGCTACCACCAAAAAAAACCCCAACCCCCCCCCAAACAAACCCAGAGATAAAAATCCAGCTTGTTTTTAATTCCTCTTTTGCCCTCTGGAAGAGGAACCAGCCCTCATTGCGTTCTCCGAGTTGCAGCTCGAGATTTTTCCTTCCTCTTAACATTTTCTGACTTCAGTCCAGGCTGTTACAATTGGCTGAAGTTTGTCACAACCCGATTTTATTTCTCTTCTCTGACCTGTTTGTTCTTTAAAAACGGGATCAGCAGCTCCTTTACTTGATCTATCCCTGAGTTTTATTCCCCAGCTGCAGCCACCTCCCAAAATATGAGAGAATTCCCCAATTTCAGGTATTTCCCAGCTTTTCCTCCACGGGAGGCTGAGCTTTTCACTTCTGTGCTCTCCCTTTGCTCACCCCTAACCCTGATTTTCACTTCCACATGCAGAGCTCAAATCTCTGGGTCAAAATTCCCTCTTTACATCTCCAGTTCAACTTCCTCTTTCCCCGGCCCTCCTCGGCCCTGAATTTGGGGTTTTTGTTCTCCTCTCTGTGCTGTAATTTGGGTTTTGGGCCTGCTCTCGGCTCAGCTTTTCCCTGATTTTGGCAGAAACGAGCCCCTGCTGGAAATGTTGGAGCTTGGAAATCTTCACAAAAATCAGCAACTCCGCAGGCAGTTCTTAAAAATTCCTGCAAAACCTTAATGCATCCACATTTAATAGGGGGAAAAAAGGGAAAAGGGAAAACCAGGGCATTACCCTGCCATGCAAATTTTTAATTTCAGGGAATTTACGCCAGGATTTGAAGCTTTCCCCGAATTTTTCGTGGATCCAGGGCCAGTCGTCTCTGACAGAAATATTTTAAAGCTTTCAAATCCCACCAGAGGCAACCTCGGGGATAGAAAACATGAAGAAAATCTTAGAAACAAGTCAAAAAACTGACCCAGCCCAGAAAAGAAACTGGACTCGAAAGTCACAGACAATAGAAACAGAAATACAAATATTTACATTAGAAAAAAGACTAAACAGATAAGCTGGGACTTGTTACTGGAGTTATCAAGGACTTTGTTGGACTTTTTACCTCCAAACGTTTGTATTTCCTGAGGAGCGAGAAGAGAATCAGGGCTGCAGTGCTGTGGGGAATCTAAATTTACTTCTTCAGTTAATCCAAATTGGCCTCTTAAATTAAGATTTGGATTCTTAGCAGCACTTGGATGAATTTATGTGGCACCTTATTGGTTATTGTGTATTTTTTTCCCCTAAGTTTCTTAGAATTGTTCTTAAATTTAGGAAAAACCAATGAAAAATTGATCGTTTTGGTTTGAAATAATATCCCGACCCTGCAGATCAAACATCACGAGTGGATTTTTCTAAACGTGAGGAGAAAACTCTGTCTCTCTCTCTTTTTTATTCATACAATGAATAAAAATAACAAATACGTGGTGAAACTCAGCGCGTTTTGTCGGATGCAAATAAAATTCTGGCAGCAGAGGGATGATCTGAACCGAATTATTTTGTTTCTCCCTGGGCCAAACGGTCTGAAAAATCCCGATTTTTAAAAACGCCTTTGCAAATATTTAATATTTAGTAGAAAACCCCTGAGATGTGGCGAATCATTTCAGGATTTATTTCCCGGCTGTCCATGGAGGGAGAATTTGGGGGGTGAAGCCGAGGAACACGGAGCGCCCTGGCCAGCAGGTGCCTCCCAGCCCACCCTGCCAGCCTCTCCTCATGAAAGCGTTTCCTGCTTTTAGGGTCGATTGGATTCATTTTATTTGCTCTCTCCCGGCTGTTTCCAGGTTAAATTATCCCAATATTCCAAACTCCCGCGGTGGGAGCGGGCTGAACGCTGAGGCTGCGGCCGGGGGCACGGGAGGGAAAGCGGCTGCGGGCAGCTCTGAAACCCCCCGGAATTTTTCCCAGCGGCAATTCCCACACGGTCGGGGCATTCCCAGCTGTCGGGGGGGAGAGCGGCAGAGTGATGGGGCAGGAGAGGGAAGAGCCATCCCTCGTGTCCGCCGGGAGCTGAGCGGGACTGGGATCCCCCAGGAAAAACCGGGATCCCTCTTATCTCCCTTCCCGGCGGGGCGGAGCGGCTTCCACTCCCGGACTTGTGCCTTGCAGGAGGAAAACTCCGCGGGTAATTAACAGCAGCCTCCTGGTGCGCGGGTAAGCGTGTAATAATTAATCTAAATGTGGGAATTTAGGAAGTGACCCCGTGATCGGCTCTTCCCTTTGCCCCGGCTCTTATCTGCCTACAGCAAAACCAGACATAATAAAACTTCCCCAAAGCCGCCTCGTCAGCAGCATTGCCCAAAGCTGAGCTGATTCCCTTCTCCCTCGTTTCTCCTCTCCCCCCCCAAAAAAACCCTCGGAAAGACTCGAGTCTGGTGGCCTTCAACACGAAAAAAGTTGTGCCGAGGCAGCGGGACTTGTGACCGCAAAAGAAAGCCCGGGCTTGACAGATCCCGAGCCTAAATCCAAGCCCGGGGCTCCCGGGAGCTGCGTGTCTGTGCGGCTCCCAGCTCGGATAAAAGGATCACGACAGTAATTACCTTCTCCTGCCCTCGCTCGGGAGCCAATCTGCAGCAGCAGCGAGAAAAGCAGCGAGTTCAGGGAGGCAGCGACAGTCCCGAGTCAGAAACAGAGCGCGAGCGAGGGGAGGATGATTTTACTCCACGGGACGATAATTTTCCTGGGAGCCGGGTAGCGGGAAGGGAGGAAAGCGCCACGGGCATCCCCCGCACCGCCCGGCAAAGCCCCGGTGGCCCGGGCCGGGAGGGGCCGGGATGTGCTCTCCCATCCCCTTCTCCCCATCTTTCTCCCGGATTTTACATCGATTTAGCGAGGGACTCTGGAAGCGGAGGGAGAACTCCAAGCGGTCTGCCCGGGTTAGGCCGCGATTCTGCTGTGATTAAAACCAGCCGGTAAAAGAGGAAATGTGGGTTTGGGGGGATTGTCGCTGCGTTCTTTTGCGGTGTTTTCTCCCTCCGAGAGTCCCCGGCAGGGGAAACCCGGCACGTCCCGAGCGGGGCCGGGGCTGCGGGCGGGTGTCCCCCGTGGGCGGCAGCGGGGACAGAGGGACCGGCCACGGCCCCGGGCGACTTCTGGGGGATCCCGGCGCTCCCTCAGCTCCGCGCCGCCCGCATCCAGCTGCGGCATCTGCTCCCCAGCGCAGCCAAACTCCGCGGGTCTGGCTTTTTTAAAAACTTATTTACTTCCTTTTCCCCCCGCCTCCTTGAGCAGAGCCGCCCGGCCCT
>WEIT01002654.1:6667-28086 GCA_013389985.1 Dryoscopus gambensis | reverse complement strand
GAATGGTCTAATTACATTAAAAATTCATCGCATTGGAGGAGCAGTTGAAGAACACAGGCATTCATATGCAATGATGTCAAAAAGACCAAGATATTTCAATGAACTGAGAATATGATCACGGCCTGTGTTCTGCACTACTGTATAACACAGAAAATGAGGAAGTCAGAATACAGTTCATGTAGAATGTCTCAATTGTTTTTATAATTGAAAATTTTGATGGCAACATAATTAATATTTTATGATATCAAGTAGGAAAACATTATCTAGTTTATGTCTAGGAAACATAACTGAAGTAGATAAAATGCAGAAATGCAATAGAATAAAGAATATAACACTAAGAATCCTTTACTATATGGCCACTTTCTTCAGTCCATGAAGACATATTTGCTTAGTTTATAGTGGCTGGAAAGAGTCAGTGGAGAATAACATAGACAAAATTGAAATTTCCTCTGATGAAGGTAGTAGAACTTTCTCCAATGGGTATCCTCTGCACCCATGGTATTGAGGCAATGACAGGAAAGGGTTGAGAACACTCTGAGAATATGGAAGGCCCAAATAGTGTCTTAGGATTTGCTCCTTACTTAAGAGTTCTGATGGAGTCTAAAAAGCTACATTAATGAAGACCACAAAGAAATAGATATGCAGAATACACCCAAATGTGACAGGCTCTGCTTATTTTCTAACTCAAACTTCAGCAGTGTACAAGTTTTCATTAGCTGTGTAACTAATAGTTTCAAAATAATTCAATACAGTGAACTTTTCTAAAGGCTGTGGTGGGATTCATTAAAGTGAAGGTAATGTCTTTTACCCATTACATCTCTGTGATTTGCTGGCTCCGTCTATTTCAGACCGTGTTGAAATTTCTAACAATCCATATAAACCAGAAATAATATTGTTTTGGCATTAAAGTTACTGCACAAAGAGTGATCATGATATTTGATGGGTAATTTAGCTTTGGTTATTCTTCTACCAGGATTTCTTTAGCCCATGGAGGTTCATAATGCTCCCGGAAATGTGTCTTTTCATTTTCTTAAGAAAATATACTGATGAATGCTCTGATAGATAAATGTGTGCCGTGTGTATTGTTAGCCACAGGATGTCTTGAAGAAGATATCCATCTCAATGGGCCTGTTCCTGGGAGACAGATATAATTAACAACGGAATATATAAATCAACCAATAAGCTCACTACTGTAAGGAAAATCTAATTTCTTTTTGTTGTTTTTTGAGCTTGGTTTTTAAAATGTTAATTTTTATAATAACTTTGAAAGAAAATGTCAGGTGAGATTTGCACAAAAACTCTCTTTATTTTTTTCTTAATAAGGTTATGGACCCAATCCATCTCCCAATGCATCCCTTCAGAGTGTTGCTTTGGCAACCTTACTCTGAAAGATTATTTAAAAAATGTAATACTATTCTGTAATCTGTCAGATATATCTACAGAAAACTCAAAGTCATTACCATCACCTTCTTCTTACCTTCTTTGCAACCATATTCTCTCCAGTTTTCTTACTCATTCCTTTGCAGTTGTAATTGAACTTAATGTTCCTGCACTTATAAAATTGGATATTTTTTCAACAATCTGCTGAGTTTTCTATTGCCTGTGGTTTTAATCTCAAACCAAGACTGGAACTTCTAGCAGCCCTGTGTGCCACAGCTTATTAAGTGCTCTTTGCATGAGACATTTAGGTGATTTAGAAATGCCTTCTGCAATACACAAATCTATTTCCTTGTTGCTACCGAGATTTGCACCCAAAGACCTAGAGAAAAAAATTCAGAATTGTAATTTAGATAAATCACGATCATGGAAGTTTTTGTAACCTTATTTAATGCAGTTCTCTCACGTCATTAGAATACAGAAAAAAAATGATATTTGATGAAACATTCAGAGGCCAGGAAAAATAATCATGTGGTCTGGAGGATTTAGATCATGACAATGTTTGCTGAAACATATTTGGAAATAAGAGACTTTTATTTTTTTGTTAAATTGCTGCTGTCACTGTAAGGCTCAAATATATATAAAGTGTTCATCCAGCAGTATGATTAAAATGACAATTTGTTAAAATACGTTATGTTTCTTTCTTGTCACCTCATGACTGATAATTGGAATATTTACTACACTGATGTGACTGTTGATTTGTACCACCTAAATCAACAAAATATAGCATTTTAAAATTTTACAGCTACCTCCATTACAAAAATCTGTGGAAGGAAAAAGCAAAAGGGCAGAATTGAATGAAAGCAATGAAAATATCACAGGATACATGCATATACCTGGTTATTTTTCTCAAGTCAGAATAGTCACAGTCTCTTTTAACAACTTTTGACTAGCTAACTTTTCCTCTGACTCAATTAGCTGAATCTCAATCATTAAGCATAGAGAAAACTCAGAGGAATCTAACCTCACTCTGCTGAGAAAAATCACCATGGCCAAATAAACACTCAACACAAGAGGAGCCACATGTGATGTCTCCCTTCCTTTCAGAGAAGATAGGAACTAATGGCAGGATTTTGCCATGATCTTGTCACACTATTTTTGAAGGAAAAACAGAGACCTTTTAACATCTGAGTCAATTGAAAAATAAGCTATGTATTCTTAGTAACAAGCGTGCTTCAAATGGCTTCAACAGGCTTCCTATGCCTCTTCATGCCAAAGACAATTTGAGATCCTCAGATGAGAAAATGAATGCTATCTACAGTTTGTCCAGAGAATTACTGTTATTGAGGAAACAATTTGTGTTTTGTAAATACATATTTATAGGATAATTGATGTCTCTGGTAAATAATATATGATATGTTAATATAATTAATTTCCACCATTCATTTCTAAATTAGCTAAATATGTATTTAACAAACTTAGTTCTGAAAAGAGCTTAATCACCCATGGGCAAAAGGAAGATTAAAATTGAAACAACAGGATGCATTATGACTTGTTGTCAAAACAAACCAAAACAAAATCCAATTTATAATTTTCCTTGCTAAAGGAACTGTCATTTTATGCCTGCACAGAAAGCATGAAAAAATCCTTGGGCTTGTGAAACAACAAAACCCAAGAATCTAAACTATAACTTTCAAGGCAAATAGAAAGAAGATATAAAGAAGAATATGTCTCCTGGATCAAACCATGAAGAATCTGGGAAAAGTGCAAAGTAGGGCCACCTGCCATTAGCTTTTTGTCACAGGCTATCTGAGCAACTCTGTATGTAGAACTATCCAGTATAAAGACAGAAATATTAATTACTATATTAATGTTTTATCATTGATTCAGTAGATTAACCTGTAAAACAAAGCATTTGTTGTTACACAGAAAGTAAGTCAAACTGTTTTCTCATAGATCAAGAAAGAAAATTTTTTCTTTTGTAGGGAGGGAAATCAGTTAAATAGAAGCAAGAGTAGATTTCAGTGGCAAGAGGAATCTCTTCTGCGAATATCATTTACATTGGTGGACTTGGCTAGAAGACATACTAAGTCATCCTACAAAAAGTATACTCAAATGTGATTTTAGGATGGAGTGGCTCAGAATGCAAAATTTATTAAATAAGCAAAATTAAGACTAGGAAAGAAGAAAGTCTGTAATATTAATACATTTGCATTTTATTATAGCATCAAGTATTACCTCTTGAGTTGCAGAAAATATGCCTATCTTAATCACCAATACACTTTGGATTACTTATTGCCCTATTTACTAATTACTGCATTTACTTTGCATAACACAAATGCATTTCACGACATGACAGAGCCAGGCATCTCAGTGAAGAGTTGAAAATGAGAAGCAGCAAGCCACTTAATACTGTTTCTCAAAAGAACAAAGGAATGGGATTTCTAAAGGCATGTGGATGGAGAAGAAGCAGATGGATGGTAGCTGTAAAACAGCTCTAGATGAATACTACACTGTTTTATCCTTCCAAGAATTGTTGTTAGGCAAAAGAGGTCTAAGATCAGTGAATGACGAGTAAATTTGACATCAAAAGATGAACAGAACTCAGAGAGGGAGACTCAAAATAATAACAACGATAACTAATAATAATAATAACAAAAAATATAAAATTTTTGGAGAAAGGAATGAAAAACTCTTCATTGGAAAAAAAAATTCTACATCACCTAAAAGTGTATTAGCATTTATATTTTTTAATTCTTTTCTACTGTCCTTTCATGGAGTCACATTAAGTTTGCAGTGCCTTCAGACAACCTCCCCTAAAAAGCTGCTATCAGTATTGTAAGCCAGCAGCCCATGTGTTGTCCAAAATAGAAGCTAGCCCATAGTATCTTCCAGCGTTCAGTAAACCCAGTTTAACTTAGCATTCATTCCTGCTTATGCAAAACGCAGTATGTGGTAAACTCACATATAAACCAAAGCTGAGTGTTATTTACTCTTGCTGCCCAATTAATAATCCTAATAAATTAGTATTCCTGTATGTAGAGGCTAGCCATGTTAACCTATACGTTAGCATTTGGGATCCCACTCCCCTCAGGATAAAATATGGTGTGTGCAGATGGCATCCAAAAGTTGTCTGTGTGGTTTCAGCTCTGGGTTGGGTATGGTGGCCGTCACTCCACCAGGACACGATTAGGTTGTCCAGGTGAAACAGACACCGCTATGGAGTAAAAAACCTCTCATATTTAAAGCTACTCTCTGGACTTCAGTAAAGCTGGAGTAGCACTTAATCTTGTGCTGCCGCTCTTCTAAGTGGGGTGCATTTTTACCTAAGCTGCTGGTCAAACTTTAGACATGGACAGAGGGAAGTCGCTGAGCAAATGATAAATCAAAGATTAACCTTGTTAATGTCCTGTTTCCTACCAACCTGGATGAATGTTTGACTGATGATCTTTGAGGTCTTTTCCAACCTTAATGACTCTCTGACTCTATTCCATGATACTATAAAGTGTGTGTGCATACTCCCAGTTTTAAAAAGAGTCAAGTGTCAGATTTCTTCTGCTGTTCAGGATTTGTGACAACCTCCGTTATTGACAAAGATTTGGTAAAGCCACTGGAAGATTTGTGACCATGCCACATCAAGTGATTTTTTACATTCCCTATGATTTACCGAAAAGAAAAACACTTTACATTCTGTCCAAATCCTTCCCTAAAAATCTTCCTACACATCTTCTAGATGCCTAAGAAACACACAGTACCTGCTGGGTGTGGTGGTTGGCATGCACCAGCCCCGCCTGGCCACAGTGCTAACAGACAAACACCACTGGCCATTTCCATGATTCAAGTGCTCTGGTGCCCATGTCTGATGCAGGCTGCAGGTCTCCTGGTAACCAAGCTGCTGCACCTTGCTGTTTTAGATGTCCCGGAGAGGGATTTTCGTTACAGCAATAAACAGCAGAAATTTGTTACAGAAGTAACAAACCAGCTCTGGTACTCCCTTGCAGGAAGCAAGACTGCAAACCCGATGTGAAGATTGTGTAGACAAAGGCAGGAGACAAAAGTGGTCAGATGCAGGTTCTGATTTTTACTGTATCAGGAACACAGACAAAAGACACCAGCGCGCACTTTCCAAACTCTTTTGTCTGGGTGCCAGAAAGGGCGGGACAGAGGGACTATAACCAATGGAGTCCTGCACATTGTGAAATGACAGGGAGTACATCCAAAGGGAAAAACTCAGGAGAGGGTTCTATTTGAATGAACAAATGGAACATCGAACTTAACAGAACTTTCCAGAGGTCATACATATTCCATACGGGATATGCATAAAAATCAGGATATACATAAACTGGGTGGGGGAAACCTTGAACTTATAACAATATGCAAAAGGCAAATCCCACAGGGGGCACAGGGATTCGCAGTGAGCAGATGTCAGAGTACAGAGCCTTGAGTGCCGCTCATCCACCAAGAATTGCCAGGTGTGGGGGCTGTAGCCAGAGCTACATTCACTGCAACGCATGTCCACCGCGTGTCCCGCTCCGCATTAAGCGCAGCAGCGGGCCTCAAGCATGCTGGCAGCAATCGCTGCTCTTTGTGGTGATGGAAGTGCCCTCCACCATCCCAGTGCTGCCCCAACTGCACTGGGCGCAGAGGGTGCACTGGGCTGCAAAAGGGATTTGGTTGTACTCTGTGCATTTGAGAGATGCCTTGGCCCGTAGATATCTATCCCACAGTAGATAAGCATGTTATGAAGAGACTGGGAAATGGATGTGTTTTCAACAGCCTACACAGTTAAACTGGCTTGAATTAGGCCTGTCACAGCTTTGTTCTGTTTACATAGCCCCCAGAGAAACTGAGATCTTGGTCTTCAGCTGAATCTCCTCAGACTGAGAGAAACAATAAAAAACACATAATAAAGCAGCAATTTATAGTCTCTTGTTTTAAATTATAAATTCCCTAAAGGGAAGATTGCACATTCTGTGGTTCATGGCACACTGGATTAACTCATTTCATCCTCTAGGGTGATGGGGTGAAGCGGTTTTTTTAATCTCAATTTAAAGCTCAACATCAATCTCTCAAAGGTTTTTCTTTATTTTAGGTTTGTTGAAATGTCTGTCAAATTTTTAGGGTTTTTTCTGCAAGCAAACATAAAGCGAAAAAGAAAAAATATCACCTTCAGAAAATGAAAAGCTTTCAATATTTTCTTTGCATCTGAAACCCACCCCTACCTTGCTTCAGACCAAATAAAAGAAATTCCATTTTTCAGTTGCACCATACTGCCAGAAGTAACTAGTTCTGCAAACATTTTTGTAGTTGACCAAAGAAATACATGTTGATGAAATGCATTCCTAAGAGATTTCCTCAATATCACAAGAACGTCTGTAGCAGAGTTGAAACAGAAGTGTAAAGTGCTGGCTGCAATTCCCACTTGCACTTTTATCAAAAAAAGGGAAAAAAAACCCCCAAACCACCAATCTCTCATTCCCCTGGATATGAATCATTTGCTTGTTATTTTTGAAGCTTTTCTTATTTCAGCTGTTTTGGAGACTGAATGTCTTTTTATTGAATGAACTTTGCAGATTCAGGTCAGGGGTTTTTTTCCAAAGTACTGTTTTCTATTCTCTCAAGTGATACATTCAGACAAGATACAGCCTCTGAAAGCCCTTTTGCAATGTGACTGAAATATTTTTAGTCATTAAAATATTTTGCCTTATGAGTGAAAGAAATGTCTGGTATTGTTTTGTGTTATATTTATATATTTTACTTGATTTTAGTGCTTGGGATATACATTTTCTGCTTTGTTTCTTAGCTTTTCCAAGAAGTAATGAAATATATGCTTCAGCTTACTCCATTACATCCCAAAAGAAAAATGTCCAGGTGCTAATGACCAACACAGTTATTCAGACTACCTATAGTATAAAATATTAAAATGACAGAATCTATCTCTTGACAATTAATTTGTGCCCATCTTCTGATTGAACTAAAAGAATCTGCTCTTATAATAGAGATAACATGACCAGGAAATCTTCATGGATAAAGATTTTTACATGCTTTCTAAAAGTATTAATTTCTTCCTATGGGTTTTGTGGCAATCGGGATACCTTAGGAGTTGGTTTGGTTTTGATTTGTTTTGATTAGTCTGTCATCACTAATGGAAAGTAGAATGTTAGAAACAGGTTTCAGGGTGTTACTATCACATTTTTCTTTCCTCCCTTTAATTAAGTGTTAATAAATGTGATTGTGACTTATCCATATGGTTAAAGATAGCAAAGACTGGACACCTCCCCAGCTGCAGCCAAGGGAGGAAGCATAAGCAGGGACTGGCTGCCCACTTGCTTCAGTAGAAGAGCACAAGGAATGTGAACTCTCGAGGTGCCAGCAGAGCAGGTAGGTGGAAGGTGCAAAATTGGATACCTGGCAGAGGAAAAAACACTGATGTCCTGATGGGAACTTTATATTGAGGAACATAAAGACTGCATGTACTTTGTTATTGAGAAATTGTTATTGTATCTCTTGAGGAGAATCAAGCAATTGTTTTTGTTTAAATACAAGCAAAATAAAATAAAATAAAATAATGATGCATTGGAAATAATCCTATGACTATTAACAATTCTACAAGCAGCCTGCAAAGATGTGTTATGAGCCAATTCCTTAAATAAACTTGTACCAGTATGAGTTCTGAAAGAGGTTGTATGGGGCATCTTAACCCAACCTCTAGTCTCTCTCCCAGCCCAGCTCTGCTGCCTTAAAGTGTCCCCTGAGACTGGGTCTAAGAGTGCTCACATTCCAGGATTGCCACAAGACGATGCTGAGACTCGTTCTGATCTCATCACCAAGGGGACTTCATTTCCTCATAAGGAATTTGTTCTGTCTCTGGCATCCCTGTTTCCAGCCAGTTTAACCCTTTCTGCAGGTGAGCTGTCTTACCCTCCATGTCAGATCATTCCCCAGACACAAGTTACCGCTGCTGAGCACGTACAATTTTAAATTCCCCTTCACCATGTAAATGCAACTATTGGGGTTCCAGGTCACTGACTGAGGGAAATAAAGCTGTTTATACTTTCTCAGGTATTGAACACAAACTCTGGATGAGCTTCTGCCCTAGTAGTGCAGGGACACACTACCACAGAAGAATGCCGGTACCCCCATGGGCTCTGTTTCCACTGCTTTCTGCATGAGAATGGGTGCAATACTCTGAAAACAAGAGTGGCACCGTGGCTGGCAAAGGGACAAGGAAGAAGCATCCACTTCTCCAGGGAGCTCAGGGAGTGATGACCATGCTCTCTTTAGACAGACATGTATGGCCCATTCACACCACTGTACAGATAGACACACCAGGTAAAATTCTCATCTGATTCTCAATGGCAGTAGCTAAAAGAGCAGCTCAGTAGCCTTGCTTAGTCTCAAATATAGCACCAAATGCCCCATTCAGACTCCAAGAAAAGAGAATTTTTAAGCAGAGACTTGAGACATTCTTCTCTCTCAAAAAAAGGGACATAATTTTGGCAGAAACTTTTTCACCTCATAAATGTGAGTATGGGTTCATTCACAAATATGTCCACTCCAGAAAGAATTCCTACCTGCAACTCACCCCTGAACTACCTCCTATAAGCAATCTGATGGAAAGCGAAGAAGGTGGATGGGTATGCTCAGCTGACTTCCCTGTCAGACTGAGATGATGGCAGACACAGCTTGGGTTTGATCCCAGGTGCTGAGCAGGTGGATCACAAGTAAATAACTACATTCATTTCCTTCACAGCTCTTATAGCTCAGTACAACTCTGTATAAAGAGAAAATATCCCACATTTTCAAGATGCTGTTCTAAAGATGATACCCATAATAGAAACCCTGTAGTCATGAGAAAAACTACTCAATATCAATAGTTATATGGAACAATACAAATCCATAAACTAGGGATTCAACCACGATATCAGTGCTTTCCAATGTGATCTGGACTTGCACTATACTCTTGAGGTATGGGAATAAGGGGCTTAATTGCCAAACTTGCTGACCACGTACTAAGAAGTGCTGAGTATTTGGTATTTACTGACTCCTACAGGAATATATGCTAACATAGAAATCCATAGAATAGATTTCTGATGATGCCAAATAATTTAACATAAGATGGTTTCTATATCATACAGAACTTTAAAGATGTCTCTTGATTTCTGTCTCATTTTGTACTAAAAAAATTGAAATATTTGTGCAAAGTTGATTTTTTGGGTGTGTATGACAAGGGCAGGTGGAATAAAAATGTTGTTAAAAGCAATGAACACATTTAATTACCTTCACCACGTCTACACATTTGACTTCAGATCTCTCAGTCAAAATATTTGTCAAAATATATAATCCCTTCTCTTTAAATTTAGCTTTATGTTTCATAATTCCTGCATTAATATTTTCTTAGCCTATTCGCTTTCCTGGGTTTTTCCCTGGTCGAGCTCACAAGGCAGAGGCAGCACAGCCACGTCTCCCAAGCGTCCCCGCCGCTCAGCCGGCAGCAGAGGAAACGCTACGGAGAATCTCAGAGCCGGGTGGGAAAATGCGCTTTTTTCCCTCTTCGGTGTGGCTTGCCCCAGGTAGCCTGATTTCAAGGCAGAAAGCGTCCCAAGAACAAAGGAGGCGGAAAGGACTCAGTTCAAGAAGCTGTTTATCCGAAGAAATCAGGAACTAGACTGAAAAGTGAGATGGGCGGGCAGCCCGTTTTTCAAGGGGGGTGGTAACATAAGGGGAACCAATGATGGACAGGGAGAGGGGAGGACACAACTGGGATACAATCCAATGAGGGGTTTGGGAGGCGGAGTTGTAACACAGAACCAATGCAGCTGAGGCGGGGAAATCCACCCACTGTCTGGCCAGGCTTTGGCTGGCAATGCGGGGCTGCAGCCTAAGAATAGGCTGAGCCACCCCTACATTAGCCATTCTTAAAAGAAGACTCTTGAATTGGCTATTGTTTTTTTTGTTGTCTTCTTTTAAAGAGTTTCTTTTTGTATATTTTCCTTGAGTGTGTAGCAACAAGTGTCTCTGGATTTCCTGCTTCCTTTCTTCCTCTCTGGTCTATGACTGTGCTTTAATGCTCGTGTTCTCAACTAGGATTTTATAATTACAAAATAGTGATGACTCTCTCTTTTCCTGGCCTGAAAGCAGTGAGCTCTGTAGATTGATAAGTTAGCCAAGCCATTGAAACTTAGCTGACTTGAAACAGTTGCTTTCGGTTTACCTTTCATTGATTAATAAGGGAAGGATCAAACAGTTTTCAGTATGACCCAAATAAAACTCTTACGGGTAAAGTAATGGCTCTGACTAACTTTCTGAAATATTTGTTGCTTCTTTTTCCTGTGGAGACAAGCCAGGGTCTCCACTTATCCTAAATAAATTCTAAGTGCTTTACCTTTGACATCTGGGTTCTACTTTCAACTGAGTGTGGTTTTTTGTCAGATTTTGCTTTACTTTTTTCTTTAATTTCAGGGGAAAAAGGCCAGGACTTTTCAGATGACTGCATTTGTTATATCAGCAAACATTAAAACACTGGGACTTCTCTACTGCAACCTGTTAATCAGTCTTTAAAGACAAAATGGAATGAATGGCAGAATTAATTCTAGTTTTGTGCTATACTGCACAGCAACTATAAATGGAACTGTGTTAATGTTTATTGTCTGTTTTGTGGTGTATTTAAGTGTTTGTTAACATTCGACAACATGTCACATGTGTGCACAGGAATTGCTGATTTAGGCAGATATAAAAGTGTAGGTTGTTGGAGGGCTGCTTTTGCTATTTTCATTGCTTCCTTCACCTTACTAAAAAAATATAAGGTTGGCCCACAGGTTGAAATCTTCACGCAGCTGGCACACAGCCCTTTTTGTGAACTGAGAAAAATGGGAACTGCAGGAATGTTTGACCAGCAGACAATGACCAGGGCTCCTAGGGGTTCAGTTTTGGAATGGCATTCAAACCAAAAGACCACCAACTGTGGCTTACTGATGTCAAACTTGAGGAGCTCCTTACTACATCCTCTGCAACTAAAGGGGCTCTGGCTTGACTCTGCTGCCTTGCTCCTGCCACTGTTGGTAGGGGTGACAGCCACATGAGCCATGACTGAGTAAAAGGTGGTTTCCACTTAAAGTCATTGTGGGAGGTTTTGTAAAGGAGTAAGGTGTTTTTCTGCATTTCAGAGAGAATTATAATGTTATTGAAAAGTTCTCAGTTTTCCGTCTAGTTATCTGACAAGTAAAGGCTGCAGGGAAAACAAGACAAAAACTAAACTATGCTTTTATTGTGATATTTCATTAAAAATATGATTTTAGATTAAAAGAGTTTTTTTGTTCTTTGCTATAATACTTTTATTAAAGAAAAGTGGAAAGACAAAAGGGGGGAGTCAGGCAAAAATGGAAATAAGTGAAGCTGTATTTATGTGAATAAAGATGTGGAATTTTCAGGTCAGTAACAGGGTTTTTCACATTCTTTCAAGAAGTTGCAACTTTGAAAATAGATATTCAGTGGAGAAAATAAACAAGCATTCATTATTGTGCTGAGAAGTCTGGTGTACTTCTATAGTAACCCTTTTCTTAAAGCTCTCTGTGATCTACAATAACAGAATAGATATAACATTTTTTAACTTAGATATGCAGGCCCACTTCCCAAATTAGAAGAAAGACTACAGGCAGATGACCATTTTATATGACTTTTAATTTTGAAATTATTTTTATGAATTATTCACTGGGGGCTTGATGACTAGAGAGGTCAATTCCCCTTAACTTACTTTCTGTTTATATCAGCTGTGGGTTCATCTGATGAAAAAGAGAATCAGTTCACAAATTCTTCTCTATAAAAAAAAAGGTGATAAACTCATAATAGCTTTCAGTCAGAAAGAGTACTTTTTCTGTGTTTTTCATAGCCTTTAAATGCAGCTCAGAATCCTTATTTCATCACTACTTGTTTCTCATAAGACTATACCCCTCAGAAACAACAATTCAAGTAGAAGTAGGTCTGTGGCAGGAAAGGGAAGAATAAAGTAAGAGAAAAGAAGGAAGTATGCCTAGCACTTATAAGATTTACCAATAAAATGTTATCAGATAAGTAATTCCAGATCTTGTGGGTCTGAGTATTAACTGGTATGGTATAATTTTGCTTAGTTTCCTTGGTCACTTTACCCAATGATCTGCTCCAATAACACAAAAAACATCCCCAGATAAACAAACAAAACACACTGTTATAAAATGAAAAAAAGTTAAAATTAATTATAAGAAAAGAAGAAGTTTCTGGTTTTCAGAAAGAAAAAAAAAAAAAGAAAATACATCTTTGTGGGCAGTACAATAAATGCAAAGGCGAAATTTCTCCACAGCCAAGTTTAGGCAACACTTTTAACACTCTATTTATAATCAGCAGGTTCTAAGAGCCACTCTGTTCCTAGTTAATAGAGGAAAGTGGAAGATGAGAAAAAAGGAAATGGTCCACACCCTGGAAGACGCCTTGTTTCCTGCCCTTAATAACATGTTGAACTGAATATGAGGATGACTTCTTTGGCACAGCTCATCAACAGCTGAATACATTAATTTTGCCTCCAAAAAGAGGGTACCCTTTGTCATCCAATCTTTCATAGCTAGGCTTGCTATCTGTGAGTTAGATCATTCATCCAAGTTACCATTTCTTTTTGTAGGTGCTGCTTTACAGAAAATGAGAAGAGAGTGAGAAGTTTTGAAAAATTGCTTAGTGAGAAATTTTTGTAAACCTTAATGTTCTTTTTACTGGAAGACAGATGTTGGCAGTGTGAGTTTATTCTGAATACCTAATTTTAACTTCTAGTGTAACTTGCATGTTATGGGGTCAATATATTATTGTATGAATGGATTTTTACTCCACTGAAGCGACCCAAGACAACTGTAAAAACATCTTGGAGTATATCAGAGATTGCTTCAGCCCCCCTTTCCTTCCACCTATGTGATTGCAATCTTCCAATAGGAGGCTACAAGAAAGCTGTAGGGAGAATTTTTATGAGGGCCTGTAGTGATAGGACAAGATGGAAGGGCTTCAAACTGAAAAAGAGAAGGTTTAAAAAAAGTAGATATCAGGAAGAAATTACCTTGAGGGTTGTGAGGCACAAGAAAAGTTTTCCCAGAGAATCACTTTATGCCACATCCCTGCAAGTGTTCAAGGCCAGGTTGGATGGGGTTCTGAGCAACCTGATCTAGTGGAAGATGTCCCTGTTCATGGCAGGGGGTTGGAACCAGATGATCTTTAAAGTCCCTTCCAACACAAGCCTTCCTATGACTCTGTGATGATCAGATGCTGAGAGTGCCATTCAACATACTGAATGAAGGTGTTTGAATTGCAGTTCTCTGTATATTATCAAGTTCCTGAGGCCCCTTTGGCAACTTCCAGACTCAGTCAGCAGTGTCAAGAGCAGACTGGAAGTGCCTTACAAAAAGTTGTGTTCTGGGTGACATCATTCTTGATATTGCAAAATCAAACCTGGATGCTCTTCCATTGTTTTTCAACCCTTTGTTTAGACTGAAGGTGAGGTAAACAAAATTACTTTTTATAGCCAGATCCAGCTCTGAAGAGAACATCCTTAAAACTCTTTCTTTTAACAGCCTTAAGACTTCTTTGAACTTTTATGACTTATAATATATTTTGGTTGGCGCTAACATTGCCACAAGAGAGGTGGGCATATTGTGTACTGCTGTCTCTTGAATCTTTCAGCTTTTGACCATAACAAATTGCCTCAGGGCCAGTGTCAGGGCAGGAAACACAGAACTATGCAAAATCCACATCCCAGCTTCACACAGACATTTTGCTGGAATAATTCATGTCTCATTTCCACCACTAGAGTAACAGAAAGAGTTGTGTCATCTACATTATAAAAGCAGTGCAGTGTCAGATTTTCTACCCTATTTTTTTCCAGTGGGAAAAATGATAAACACACTCTGCTTAGCTTTGTTGACCTCATGACACTCTGCTTGTAGTGGTATTAAATATATTCTTTGCTGATATGTAAGTGCTACTTAGTTTTGCTTTTTTAAAATAATTTTTACTTTTTTTACAGTAGATTTTTTTTCTCTGAGACAGCACCTCTATTTAAATGTCATACCCCTAGTAATTGCTTGTATTTTATGTTACCTTGAGGATAAAAAAAACCCCTTTCTCTTAAGCAATACATAATTATGTGTTACTCACAATGATTGATGGTTTGTTGAGTGCAAGATCATGAAATAGTACTCTGAATATTACAACATAGCAAGTCCCACCAAATCTCAAGGTTTCAGGAGCTGTCACACAGATCAGTCATTTTGTATTATAATCATAAAGGCCTCCCGAAATGATTTAAGCAATAGCAAAAGAAAGCACATTCTTCACTGGCAGAGTAGAGGCAACTTTATCACTGTAATTGTGGGAAAAGCAATAAGATATAACACGGGAAAATAATCTGGAGAAAGTTCAAATTTCTTCTACTCATTTGCTGAATATTTTTAATGTTATTTGATATGACCTCTAAGTCAGAGCATTTCTATTAAATGAAGTAGAACTGTGCATGTATCAAACCTTTAGGAAGATAACCTTTTTCAGAACTTCTTCAAAGAGGAGTACTTTAAGCACACAGAAGCTAAAGATATACAGCTGTACCTTCTCACCTCAGGAGTGTGCCCACAAGGAACAGAGTGTCACAGTGAGCCAACAGCAAACCTTACCTCTGATCAAATTAGATCACTAATGTCCCTGCTTTCTGATAAGTGCAAAGATCTTCCCAAATTGTCTAGCTCTGGGGCAGAAATAGTTTATTGTGGTGAAGAACTCCCCTCACCCTGTTCCTTCTTCTCCCTCCCCACACCCCCCTCTGCTCCATATTCACATATTCATGACAATACACTGCAAAAGGGTAAAAAAATGTTCCAGACAATAGTACTCCCAGACAATGTTGAAGGGTTGGAAAAGATCTTCTGAGATGCCAAGATGAGAATAATTTGAAGATCTTAGGGGTTTAGCTCACAGATACCAGATGGGAATTATTTATATTACTCCTGTGCTAAAACAATCAGACTGATGGGCATCTTACAATTTAATCAAAATGACAGAAATTACTAGGTAACGCTTCACAAAAATAAAAACCAAAAAAAAACCAAAGACATGCAAAATGGGCACTTGCACTGCTTTGCTAAGGAAACTTCCTAATCTGACCATTGCTGAGACTCCCAGGCAGTGGCACTCCCAAGGCCAGAGACTTTTACTGCTGGGACTACAGCCCCTTCACACCGGCTGGCTCCAGTGGCTGACAGGTGCCCTGCTTGACTCCTCGCACACGTCACTCACACAGCCAGAGCAGGTTTCCATACTAGATCCACTCCAGGTTTCCCACAGTTTCCCATTTCCCAGAGTCTCAGATGTCAACTTCCATAAAGCAATTTATTCATGGCACATTGACACAGTGCTATGAAATAGCCCCAGCTCTTTTGTACCAGCAAAGCAACGGCTAGGCTTTTATACCCTCACAGTGTGCCCACAGGAAATACTCTCTCTTCCCATGGAGTCCTCCACTCCTACCGAGTCTCCCAGTGTCCATCTACCTGGCTGCCACCACCTGCCTTTATGCCCTTTGTTAACCAAAGTGTTTGCAGTCCACAGCTGTTTGTCTAGGGCTCCCACCCAGAGCTCAACCTGCATCTCAGTTTTCATCTTGCAAGCCAAGCTACTGGGATGTATTCCTCAACATCTTGCACAGACAATAGTGTTTAGCAGGTGTGGTTGTGTACGCAACTTAAAACAAGCTAGAATAGTTCACCAAAACTGTTTTCTCTGATTTGCATGCAGAACAGCTATTCCATTTAATGAGACTCACTCACACAGAACTGTAGGAAATGAAAAACTAAATCAGCCCCCTTGACAAGCCTAGAGAATTAAAACTCAAACCTATGAATATAAAGACAATACTATCATACACTTTAAATTAATATTTATTAAACAAAAATATAGCAGCTGGAAACCAGAGCTAGATAAAGCATACCAGTGAAAATGCTTTTGACTTTTCTGAACAGGAAGTGTCAGTTTTGAATACATAGCTTTTCCTTCCCCATTAGAACATGACAGTTTTGATGGCTCTAGCACAAGATGGAAAAGAAATTCAGCCATGTTTTTGACAATGACACAGTTTGCCACACAAAGAAAGTGTTTAGGGCATGGCATAAATCCTTAGTGCTGACCTGCTGCAAATGGGGAGGATCTTCAAGACCTTTATGCTTTCAAATATTTGAAAGATTTGGAAGGGAGAAAACCATCATATTAGTCAATTCCACTCCCAAATTTCTTACTTTTATGACTATTACATAAAAAGTGATTAAAAAATTTTTTTTCATGTGTAATCGTATAGCCCATCATCCGCTGATGTAAGCAAGCAGTGGACAATAGTCTCTATCTCTTACAGTCTCCAAGAGCTTTAACTAATGGGATGGATGCCAGTATCACAGGGATGCTTATTCTCTAAAGAGCTGGAGAGAGGAGTCCTTTGTACTGGAAATTTTTGCTGATTTGAGGGCTCAGTTATCTCTTTCTCTATTCACTAGCACTATGCTAGAGATTGGAGAAGGAGCTCTGAAGAACGAAGTATGCAGAAGTGCCTTGAGTTATTTTGTCCAACATCTTTTTCCACTAGAAAGAATTTTACAGTATTGTGGCTCCTTTGATTTGTCAGATGACCTTAAACCAGAGACACGGTGATTCTAAGGCAGCAGAGTGTTTCTGACCACTACACAGTGATGGTTTCATATGTCTTGCTTTGTGCAAATTTGCTTGTTTCCACTGTCATTGACACAAATAATATCGCCTTTAAGACAGGAAGTAAATCATTGCCACAGGTGTGAGCTGTATTGCAGCACTGCCCTGCCTTGCAGTGTTATGCACTTTGCTGTGCATTTCACTCTCGTGGTTCCTCTGATGATGTTACTGCATGCAGATGTAGTGGAGCAGCAGGGAGTAGTTGCACACTACACATCATGGCACTAAAACATGCTCTACTCTCCACCACAATGTTGGTAGACACAGTGGAGAGAAGATCTAACACATTATCTACTTCTAGTCCTGGGACTACTCTACTGTGGCTTGGGGCTGCTGAGGGTGGCCAGCAGCAGAGGTAGGTCAATGCATGATGGGGTCATTTTGAAATCACTACAGAAAAATAGAGAGGCAAGACATCAATTGCAGTGTTCCTATTCAGCTAGTAATGAAGAACACCTGCTGGGGATATAATGTGTGTGGTCATTTGCACAAGTGTATTTTCTACCAAGCACTTACATGTACACTACTTCTTGAATGAAATGTTTTTTCTGCCTTATGAAGACAAACTAATTGTTGCTATGGTAGTAAACACTAGAGGATGAAGTTATTAGAATTTAGGTTAGTGTGCTGGTTTGGGCTGGGGAAGAGTTAATTTTCTTCGCAGTAACACGGGGCTGTGTTTTGGATTTGTGCTGGAAACGGTGTCCATAATTCAGGCATTTTTTCTTTACTGCTGAGCAGTACTTGCACAGAGTTGAGACCTTTTCCAGTGAAGAACCTGGGGATGCATAGGCAATGGGGAGGGGACACAGCTGGGACAGCTGACTCCAAATGACCAAAGGGACATTCCATACTATATGACATCATGCTCAGGATATAAAGAGGGGAAGAAGAAGGAAGGGGAGGACACATTTGGAGTGATGGTGTTTGTATTCTGAAGTCATCGTTACACATGATGGAGCTGCTTTCCTGGGGATGGCTGAACACCTGTCTGTGCATGGGAAGTTGTGAAGGAATTCCTTGCTTTTCCTTGCTTTCATGTGCAGCTATTGCTTTCCCCATTACAATGTCTTTATCTCAACACTGTCTTTATCTTTTCCTCTTCTGATCTGTCCCCATACCACTGTGAGTGAGAGTTTTGTGGGACTTAGTTGCTGACTAGGGTTAAACCACAACCACCAGCCTAAGTTTTTCTGATTTAAGTCAGATTTTTTAGCCATGGTGTGAGAAATAAGGTTTTTGTGTACTGCAAAAATACCCACAGAGGCTGAATCCATCAAAAACTTTTCAGTAGCTGGTTTGTGAATAATTTTGTGTCACAGTATCACAGTCCTTTCAACAAAAATGTTTCAGTTAAAACATTATTGCAGATTTTTAATGATTTTCCTGTTAGGAGTGAAAGGCCTGACTTTTTAATCAGGGTGGAATTTCTCTTTGAAGCAAAAACCACTGTGTGCAAGGAAAAATGTTACTTTGTTCTGCAGCTGAATACAAAATAAACCATTTAAAAATAAGGTAGTTGATTGTAAGTCTTTATTTAAATATTGACAGTGCTCTGAAGAATTTGCAAGTTATAAACCCTTCAAACATGGATAGGCTTTCCCTGATACAAAATACATGAGGAAGCAGAATTAAGGCAATAGCAATGGTCTTCTGGGCACGCTCGTCATATGGATCATTTCATTGGGACCAGCATCCTCATAATTTCTAAATCACTCACATAAGCTTTAAATCTACCATTGCAATTATTTTCAAAGCAATCACATCAGTTTTAAATCTACTGTCACAAATAACATGATTTCTTGGGAGTTTCACAAATCACCTTGATCTGGCTGCTTAGCATTTCTCTCAGGCATTTCTCATATTTTCAGCTCAGGCCTTTAACCAAATAAAAAATTTTATATGTATATCTCCTGCCTTTCCTACTTTCCATCAGTCCTCCATCACCATTAGAGGCAATTGAAATGAAAACCTTGTTCTATTTTTCAGGATATTTGATAGTTATATACTTCTCTTCATCTTTCTTCTCATGAAGGTTGCCTAAAAGGGTGCTATTGGTCTCTGTCATTTTACTGAAATAGCTCTTAAAAGGTACCATTCGCAGAAGATGATTTTTCTGATAATATACAAATATTAGTATTCAAAGCGTCTTTCAGTTTTGCCCTCACTTAATATCGATGTACACAGAGCAAGAGCCAACGAGTAGTCAAATTATTTGGCGGATCTGTTACATTCGTCATTTCTTGTGACGTTTCTTAAAATGGCTTCATGACCCTAAAAGAATCCTGGAGACAGGATACATGTTTTTTGATAGTGTGAGAATATGTTACAAATCCATTTTGAAATCCGCGCATTTTTTAATTTGTCATTACAACAGCTAAATACGATAACTTTACGGTAACAACCCAACAATCTTCTACAAATTTTAAACTATTACTAACCCAAATTACTGGTATTTCAAATTTACAGTGTATGCTCCAATTCAACAAGACAGTTAAACACATGACTACTTTTATACACTTGAGCAGTTCCTGCTGAACAGATTAAATTCATAATTTTGCAGTACTGGATTGCTTAAATATCTTTATGAATTGGAGTCTAAATTTACTGATGAAATGTATATGCTTTTTGTAGAAATGCCAGTGTTTTAAAACTGTATTTTTAAATGAAAAATAACTGAGTTGTGGCTCCAACCTGGTACTTGTGTTTGAAACAAATTCTTTGTAATTCAAGCTGGTACTTCTCACACTCTGTGCCATTGTGTTCAAAATACTTCAATTATATTATTTTAATATTACATCAGAGATACAAATACTGAGATTTTAAATCACTAAGGATAGTCTTCACAGGCATAACTGAATAGGTTAGATAATTTACTGTTTACTTCCTGATCACATGGTCTCTTTTAATGATACATTTTAATCAGCAAACATAAGGAATAATCGAGAGAAATATATATGTGATAGAGCAAGTGAAAAAGCAGCAGGGTGTTTTTCACACTGGAGTGTGAAAAACAATAAAAGACAATAAAAGATGTTTATTAGGAATGCACTCCGGTGGTTTCTCATTGCCCATTAACAACAAAAACCAAGAACCTGTAATAATATTTAAGGCAAGCTTTGTCTTGTTCTAAAACATTCTGAATTAATAAAATTCTGTATTTAACTAATTACTCTAAATTCCTTTGTATGAAAATTTTGGAGAAAAAGTTTCTCTTTAGCCTTTGAGGCTTCTTGTGTCGTTCTTTACAGCACCTTGGCACAACAGCAACCAAGTCTGCAACTGGAATTTTGTAGCATTCTAAGAACTAATTTTTCATATCCCATGAAACATAGGAGAATACTGTCAATACTAGTTCACATTAGATGACATAAGGATATTTTTAATTTTTCAGTGACCTAGTCCTTAAAATAAACAAAAATCTATGTACCAAATAAGGGGGGGTGGGGGAGAGGACTGGAGAAGCCCCATCCTCATGGAATATTGCATTTTACAGATGCAAAGAGAAATTTCAGCCTCTTATTAAAAACTACTTCCCAGTGGTATTTCTTGTCAAAATTTATGTGTTTCTACAAACAGAGGAGAAAACAGAAGATTTGATTGATAGGAAATTGCCAACTACTTTAACTATAATACTTCAAGAGAAGCAGTAAACGTAAAGGAATTATATGCCTCATTCTGAGATCAGAAGTGTTTCATACTCAAATACATTTTATGCCATTGTCAAATAGCATTATGGAAATAAATAAAAGTTTGAGTGGCATGATGAACGTTTACAGCATTTTCCCCCCTCTTATTTACACTACTTTCCCTGTATGAATTTGGCTACTGTGAAGTCAGAAATACATGTTTTCCTTTGGGGCTGACCTTGAGCTGTGAAATTATGTGTGTTAGTTTAACACAGCCTGGTTTTAGTGTGTGGGAGAAAAGCTGCTCTAAACTTCCATGTCCGGCACAGAGCCAATCACAGAGGGCTCTGACTGTGAGCAGGTTACCAGCCCAATTAGAGAAGTTGGTAATGCACCTGTGATGACGTATTTAAGAAAGGGGAAAGCGCGAGAAGCCCTCTTTTCCCGAGGGGTGGTGAAGCCACACGGCCGGAGCCCTCTCGAGGCCGGGACCACGTGCCCAGGACCCTCCTGAGGCTGGAGCCACCTCTGCGGTGCCGGCAAGGACTACGTGGCCAGCAGCGAGAGTCATGGTGAGCAATTCCCCATGCAGAGCCCGGACGAGATCAACCTCTCCACTGCAGCTTACAGACACCAACTTTCTTCCGAGTCAGAGAA
>WEIT01002652.1:41991-61940 GCA_013389985.1 Dryoscopus gambensis | reverse complement strand
CTAAATTTTTAGGGGGCTCAGTGACAGTATTAGTCAGACGTGCCAACTGAATTTTCCAGATCGCCCCAGCCAAACACCACAAGCCTATACTGCGCAGGAAAGCAGAAGGCGTACCTGGCTTCACTTATGTCACAGAAAATGGTGCAGGAAATACTGAGCTACCTATGTGCTGTTTGTACTGTTCACTGCAACCCTACATGTTTGAGGCCAACCTGATTTGTTTGTTATCCAGGGCGGGAAAAGGAACATTTTAAGAGGTGAAAAAGTTGAAAAATTTCAATACCTCTACTACTAAAAGTCCTTTCCTAGTACATCAGTTGATTTTTTTGATCTTTGGTCTTGTGAGTGTAAAAAAAAGATACTTAAAAGGGTTGGGCTTATCAGTCTCAACAGTTGAGAAAACCTTTTCCTACACTACAAGAACTCAAAGTCTAGGGCAACAGTAAGGTGAAGCTGGTTTCATCACCTCCTGCTGGCCTAAGCATATGCACAGGTTCAAGTTGTCTTGAACGTGACAGCAGGAAGGACTGCCAGCAAGAATACGTCATAGTTAAACCTATGTCAGCTCACATCACCAAGTTCCTCTGAATATAATTAGCATCATTACATCTGACTTCCTTGTTATACTTAATGTATATATATATTTAAAACCATAACAATACCGCAGCTTTTGACTGTAGCATCTATCAGCTGAACTGTAATAAATGTCTCTTTGTTTATCTTTGCACATGTTTGTGTTCATCTTTGCTGGTTGAGAGGTAAAATTTTTTAACTGAAGACCCTTCAGTTGACAAGAGGTACCCTTTCCAAGTTGTGATAGTTTCACTGCTCAAACTAAGTCCTTTCATTCATACCACTTCTGATGAAACAGAGATGAAAAGTGACCAGTGAGAAAAATCAAAGTTAGATGGAGTAGGGAAATCATCAGAGTATGTCCCTACAGTAACATAAAATCCATTCTTACATTTCTGAATCTCAATATTCTCTGCTGTGAGAAAAGACAGGAGTTATTCCATCATCTTCTAGTTTTGAATTATATGGGGACATAATAACCTACTGCAGCTATCTGTTTATCTTTTTCCTAGCTGTCAAATTTGTCTGAAACCAAAACCCCTCTATATTTAGTAAAAAACCAGTTCAGTCCCATACTTTTAGTAAAAAACCAGTGCAATTCCATAGCTGTTGAATGAGCAATTTAGAAAATAGTGAACAAAACAGGATACAAAAAAGAAAAGAGGCTCATATGCTTAATTTATGCTGGAAAACCATGGAGCCCCTGTGTTCCAACATTTCCTGAGTTGGAAAGGACCCATCAGGATCATTGAGTCCAGCTCCTGGCCCTGTGCAGGACACCCCAAGAATCACACTGTGTGCCCAGCAGTATTGCTCAAACACTTGAATACCATCAGGCATCATGCTGTGATCCCTTCCCCAAGGAGCCTGCCCCAGTGCCCAAACACCCTCTGGGAGAAAATCTTTTCCTCATACCCTGATATCTAACCTAAACCTCCCCTGATGTGACATGAAAGGAGTCAGTTAAGATGAATTTTAGGTGTTGACACTATGTGTTTCTTGTTTTCTGGGTGAATCCTTGGGGTTTGACTTGCAGAATATTGAGCAGTTGCACCGTTACCAGCTAGGCTTTGAACATACATGAAAGGCTGTGTATTAAGCATTGTGAAAATGAGCTTTCATGAGTTTCCTTCCAAGTGTCCAAATTAGTCAATACCTTTGATCTTAATCTCACTGTGCCTCTGTTCTGCAAAAAGTAGGTATAATAATAACCTCTCACCTCACAAGGATATTTTGAATATAAATGTAGTAATGTTTGTGAAGCACTCAGACACTATAGTGATGAACATCAGAGAGAACTCTGTGTTCAGTTCAGATTTTCAATAATGTTTGCTAAGTAAGTTATGTGGGCTCAAAATGAGGAAATTGTGAAGTTTTGAATTTGGTAAATAGCTAATATCTGTGAATTAAATTAACTCATCAAAAGAAACTCCCGTTCAAACTAAAGCACATCATCATGTCATTAAAAGGTTGCACCATAATGCATATGTAGAAAGGGGCTGAACTAATGCTGTTATGCTGTATGATCACGGTAAGGTTCTTTTGATGTATACTTCCTATGTAATTAATATATATACACCAGAATTCTTGCGTGGGAAGGATTCATAACATAATACTCAGATCTTTGCTTGTAGTTCAGCTTAAAAGCAGGGGTAATATGATTGATCTAAGCATCAATCCCTAAGTTACAAGGAGGGAGGGGTACAGAAGGATGTACACTTTTCAGTTAATTGTGTGGTGCTAAATTTTGGCTTGCTGGAATGAAGGAGAATCTTGCCATTAAGTCTCATTGTAAAAGGAATTTCATTCAATTTGGTTTATATAAATAACCCTGTTCTGGTAAGTTAAGTCTTTATGTAGGAAAACAAAATATCACCCAAGTGTTAGCTTTGTAAAATTACCTCTAATGCATATTGTACTTGTTTAGAAGGAGCATATTGGGGAAAAATATTCATTTTTTTAGTTGATTCTGTGATTTTTGAATAATAAATAATAACAAAATAATATTTCATTTTTGCTAGAAATGGTTAGTGTCTCATTTTGAACATTGTGTCAATACCTAACTTACTTAATTTATAACCTCATTTTAACTATTTCTTCATTTTATGTGATTCAAACTATAAAATCTACAAATCTCAAGAAAAGAACAGGAAGTTTTAGAATTTTTATTACCAAAATCAAATCACAGAAATGGGAAAAAAAACCCCAATATAAATTTATTTTTATAATTCAGTTAAACTCGAATTGAATCTATATAAAAACTAATCAGTATACTGTAATTGAAGAGATATTTTTGGACCAATGTACCAGCTGGTATCACAGATGGTACAGATGGCATAAAGCTCTTTAATGGGACAAAGATAATGTGTTGGCACCATGAAAGTTGAGTATATGAACATGTGATTTTTCTTTCTCATTATAAACTGTCTAAGCAGTGTAATTTTAATTGAAGCACAATTGATACATTTGTATTCTGCAATTTGGGTAAATACTAAGATTAATACTTTGCAGTCAATGACATCAGTATAACCTTAGGTTGTTCTGGAAAATCTTGTATGTCATAGTAGTCAACAACTTACTAAACATAGCGGTGAGAAAGAAAGAATTGCAAAGCAAGTTTGATGTTATTTAGTCTACCTGATGGGATTAATGCAGAAATTTATGGAAAGATCTGAATCCCTCATAAAGGTTTTATTCCATGAGCTTTCAATATTGGTATAGACACAGTGAGAAGTATGACAGCAGTATTGGCAGTGAACGATCTTGTCCTATTGCTTGGCACCACCGAGCAGAGCCTGGCTCCATCCTCCTGCCACCCTCCCTTCAGATACTGATAGACATTGATGAGCTTCCCTCTCAGTCGTCTCTTCTCGAGGCTGAACAGGCCCAGCTCCCTCAGCCTGTCCTCATAACAGAGATGCTCCAGTCCCTTCATCATCATGGTTACCCTCCTCAGGACCTGTTCCAGGAGCTCCATGTCTCTCTTGCACTGAGGAGCCCAGAACTGGACACTGCACTCCAGATGTACCTCACCAGGGCTGAGTAGAGGGGCAGGATGACTTCCCTCAACCTGCTGGCGGTGCTCTCCCTAATGTACCCTCGGGTACCACTGGCTCTCTTGGCCACAAGGGCACTGCTGGCTCAGGGCCACCAGGTCCTTCTCTGTGGAGCTGCTTTTCTGTGCTGGTGCGTGGGGTTACTCTTCCCCTGGTGCAGGACCCTGCATTTGCTTTTGTTGAATTTCAAATGGTTCTTTTCTGCCCCTTTCTCCAACCTGTGCAGGCCCTTCTAAAGGGCTGCACAGCATTCAGGGGTATTGGCCACTCCTCCTAGCTTTGTGCCACAAGTGAACTTGTGAGGAGGCATCTGGACCTTCATCCAAGTCACTGATGAGTAAATTAAACAGTACTGGGCCCAGTATTGAACCTTGGGGGACACCACTCATGACAGGCCTCCAACTAGACCCTGTGCCACTGAATACAACTCTGGGATCTCCTTTCCAGACAGTTTTCAAATCATCCCACTGTCCACTCATCCAATCCACACTTCCTGAGTTTACCTATGCTAGTGTTGTGAGAGAGAGTGTTGAAAGCCGTGCAAAAGTTGAGATGGACAATATTCACTGCTCTTTCACATCAGATCCTGGATCTTGTGATTGAAATAAAGCTAGTAAAAGCTATTTGGTTGGGATAACAAGTTGTTCATTCAGTCACCAATCCAGAACAAAATTGGTATAGCTTAAAGCCCCAGAGGAAAACTTGTGAAGGAGGACATTGCCCCAGGACAGGGCAAACTCTGCTGGGTTCCCGCAGCTTTCCTCTAAAGGGCCATGAATGAAGACATATCCAAAAATATGGCCTTCTCACAAGTCCTCAAAGTTCTAATGCAAAAAGAAGCATTTTCTTGCCCTCTTTCAGTATCATAAAGCCCATTTATCCATTTTTGATCAGATCTTTGAAATGGCAGCTGTTTTGTACCCTGTTCTTGTAATTTTTAAATAATAATAACAATATTGAGCTTATGAAATATCTCAGAATAAATGATCACAAACTTCATGGATTTGTAGAGCTGGTATATTACATTACATAAGTGATTTCAACTTGTATGAAACTCCTTCACAAGTATATGAGGCACTACAATTCAGTGAGAGTTTGATTCTTAGTTAGCAATTAAATTCTTGATTTCTGGGTCATTTTTTCACATAAACACATCTGGTTTCTACTCCACAGTGTCTATACTGACTGTTAAAATTGTCCTAAAGTTGTACTTTCTCTGGCTGTCAGTTTGTGATTGCATAATATGCAGTTTACTTCACACTAGGATTGGAGATTCTGAAGATTTGGGAACTGCAGATAAAATTGATGCAAGGCTTTGTCCTCTGATCCACTGGTCCACTCACACAATAGACTGTCATGCCGTTGCTGGAGGAGTCACCTTCTGCGTGACATCTCAAACTGAGTGGTTACGTTTTTGTTTACTATAACCACCAGGGTACCATAGTCCTGTTTCTAAGGACAAGATACATATGAAAATTTTTGAGCAATTTTTAGGTTTGATCTTCCTTTAGCTGAACTGGAAGTAAAATTGAAAACTTACTGAATTTTAACAGAACAGGGACATACATCAGTGTGTTTCAGTAGCTCATAAAATAATTTGAAGTTAACTAGAGAATGTAGCATCTGTTGTCAGAGCAGAAGTCTGATTGTCAGCTGCCTTTCATTGCATTAGGCTCTTAGACAATTGTGCAGGAAATGATTTATTCTTTTTTCTTAATGTCGCTTTTAGGAATATTCTTAACCTTCCTCAGAGAAGTGCAGGTGCCTTTGTTCTTGCCTCTGCCTGCTGCACAACAGAGCTTGAGTTCAGTTCTTGGTTGCTTTTCCCTTGTTGTAATAATATGCACTTCTGAAAATTGAGTAAAAAATCTGCCAATTGAGAAATAACATTTAAACTCCTCTTTATGCCAGAAATTTATTACTTCACTAAGGAAAAGGGTTGTGGGGAAATGAACCTTTTGCATTTCATAGACACTGAACCTCTCAGCTTTTCTGAACACCTAGCAATGCTCTATGGGATCCTTGGGTGAATTTTATAATAATTTTTAGTTATCTTAATGTCAAGTTTTATCAAGATTTTCAAGTTCCAGATAAGAAGTTTTATATATTTATTTTTTGTTAATTTAGTAAATGCTGTCATTTTCTAGATTTTTTCCAAGTAAAAACTGATTATCAAAATACTGCATGAGTTCCTAAATTCCTTTATTTATAATTATTCCATAAAAAGCAGTCATTGCCAGAGAAAAAAAAATGGCCACTTACATTAGTAAGATAATGAGATATTTCCCCCAAGTAATATTTTTGGATCATTATCATGTACTATTTTAGTAAATTAAATGTCAAAAGGATGTAATGAAGCAGTCATATTTGAATTAATTACGTAAGTTAAAAGTATCAGAGCCCTATGCTTTGGAAAAGTTCGATGGTTCTACTTACTTTTTTTCTTATTATATAATATAAACTTTCGATTTTGTAGTAGCTTCTGCTGTATGACCTATTTAAATGACTTATTTAAAACACAGTAGTTGGTTTAGAACTATAAAAATATATTAAAAAGGGACAATTAAAGTTTATGGACCTGTAATAAGCAATTTTTTTTAAACAAGCAAGTATAAGTTGTAGTATTTTTAAGGTAAAATATTCACTCAATATATGTTTCCCTGGGACATGTAAACTAAGAACAGAATTTCTTCTTTCACTTGCTCAGCTTAGGAGCAAAATGTGGGTCAAACCACAGAGATGGATGTATAGATATTTGTTAGTTATCTGCTTGATCATCACCATACAGATATACCAGGAATCCAGTTCTTTTCCTGGACAGTGACGAATTATGCAGAGAGATCATAGATGAGTTAACTCTGCAGTGAGAAATAATATGCAAGTGCTCATGCAGGACCTTCACTTGGCTAATTAGCCGACTAAGCAGTGCTAACTATAGCAGGCATTATGCCATGTAAGCGGAGCTGCGCTGCTTCTGAGACACAGCTACTGCCTGTACACAATGCTATTTTTGGAAACTGTGAACTTCTCACCGCTTATTCAGAGTGAACTGCATGCATCTAGCTCCCCCCTGGAGTGTAGAGGAAAGAAAGCTGCTTCAAACGACAGAAACACTTAAAAGAGACAAATGGCATTGAGTTTCATTCACCTGCGGGCGAGGTCTCCCAGAAGTATACCCAGAGTCTCAGTCAGTGCCTGCTGAGATTGGCCTCAGTGGCAGATCTGCCAGGCTGCCACTTGCTCAGTGAGTGTGAGCAATCTGGTTTTCTTCCTGTCATCTCTAAAACTGGATACCTCCCTACAAATTTGGAAAGAAAGACAGCGCAACAACTGTTCAAGGAAATCTCATTCTTTTCATATAAACAACATTACTGAGACATTAGTAGCAACTTTGCTAGTGCCTGTGAGTAGAGACCTGAAAATAGCCAGATATTAGTTCTGGTGGTTGATCCAAAACTACTGGAAAAGCATGGTTTGAGATTGAGAGAACTGCTTGATGCACCTCAAAGATGTTGCCAATGACACCAAGTCTGTGATATGGTTGTCATACTGGAGGGAGGGATACCATCCTGGGGGACCTGGACAGGCTTGAGAGATGGGCCCGTGTAAATGTCATGAAGTTCAACAGGGCCAAATGCGAGGTTGCCCAGAGAGGTTGTGGAGTCTCCTTCACTGGAGATATTCAAGAAGTGTCTGGACACAATCCTGTGCAATGTGCTCTAGGATGGCCCTGCTTGAGCAGGGAGGTTGGACCATGTGACCCACTGTGGTCCCTTCCAACCTGACCCATTCTGTGATTTTGTGATTCTGTCCTGCAGCTGGATCAGGGCAATCCCAAGCAAAAGAACAGGCTGCAAGGAGAATGGATTGAGAGCAGCCCTGAGGAAAGGACTTGGGAGTGCTGGTTGACAAGAAATTCAACATGACCCAGTAATGCTTGCTTGCAGCCCAACCTCATCCTCGCTGCATCAAAAGCTGTGTGGCCAGAAGGTCAACAGGGGTGATTCTGCCACTCTGCTTCCCTCTAATGAGCCCTCACCTGGGGTGCTGCATCCAGCCCTGGGAAACGCCAACATAAAAAAGACATGTAACTGTTGGAAGGAGTCCAGAGGAGAGACATAAAGATGATCAGAGGGCTGGAGCCCCTCTGCTATGAAGACAGACAGTGAGAGTTGGGAACATGAAGAAGCAACCTACAAGAAAGCTGGAGGAAGACTTTTTACAAGGGCATGTGTTGATAGGACAATGGAGAATGGCTTTAAACTGAGACTTGGTTTAAATGAGAAATAAGGGAGAAATATTTTTATGATAGAGTGTAGTGAGGCACTGGCCCAGGTTGCCCAGAGAAGTTGCAGAAGGCCCATCCCTGGAAGTGTTCTAGGCCAGGCTGGATGATGCTCTGAGCATGCTGGTCTAGTGGATGGTAGGAGGATTGGAACTAGAGACTTTTTAAGGTCCCTTCCAACCTAAAATATTCAATGATTTTTTTTTTATTTTTTTATTTTTTTTTTGCATTTTTAACAGCTAGGAAAATTGATGTTTTGGTACAAAATACAAGTTAAAAAGAGCTTCAAATAGAGTAATTTGGGTTTGTTCCTGTATTGTGACAAAATTAACTGATGTTAATATAGAGCCACAAAATCTTTTGGTTGAACTAAATAATAATTTAAAGGTGAAAAATATTCTGGATAATTTTTTTCCAGCTATGGGAGTCAGTCCCTCTAAGAGAAGAAAATGTTCTTAGATGCTGTTTTGGAGCAGTTGTATTAAGTAGGTGGTAGGAGTACCAAAACTGCAGCTATTCAGGGTAAACCATGCTCAGAAGAGATAATTAAAAATAATTCTCCTTCATACTAAGGTGTATCATGGTGTTAATGCCTCCCTTAATAAATTAGATACACAGTGATTTTTCCATACCTTTTTAAACTGAGTTGTAGTTCATTTATCATCTTCAGGAAAGCTCTGGCACATTTTTCATCTGGTCAGCAAATTTGGAAAGAAATTAATGGATGCAAATTATGATTAATAACTTATTTACTCAGCTTTTCTTTTTAAAGCAGCAGCACCAAAAAGCACACATTCAAAATGCCATGAAATCAGCAAGTAGTATTATACACAATATATACAGAAAGTTATTCACTTGGGAAAAATCGTTCTGCAAATTAAAAATGCAAGGAGAAATGTTCATATAGGTCTTTTTGGCCTAAAGCAACTCTCAAGTTTTAACAAAAGGTCCCACCATCTTAAAGGCTCTCTATGTAATTTGATTCAAGCTCCATGTCTTTAGCAATGTCAATAAGTCGTGTCCTCTGTGGCTCCATCCATCCAGAGGATGACCAGCAGCATCCTCTTGCACAGGAAATGACCTGCTTATCTCTTACCAACAGCTCTAAGATGATAAATGGAGTTTTTATGGAAATCTTGCACGTGATAGTTCTGAAGAAGGAAAGACTGGTTTCATGTGTGGTAAAGGAGTGTCTTTTCAGCTCTGAAAATGTAGTATTGTCCCTTCTGAAACATTTCCCTTCAGGAATATCAGTTTTTTGAAGTTTAGTCATTTTGCATTTCCTGGATGAAGAATGAATACACAGACTGTTGTTTAAGCATTCTTTGGTTTTGGTAATAAATTCCACCTTGCATTGCTCATGAAGTGACCAATTTAAGAATCAATCAGACATCCTATCAGGTTCTGTTTTTCAGAGCACTTAATAGACTAATATAAAATTACATGGAGATATTAGATTCTTTACAGTTAAAATCCTGTATATTTTGACCTCATATTATTAAGAATCTTCTCCTATCTGGTTTCAGGAAACGATAAATACAAAAGTAGGCCTCATTAATGAATGAAAAGACCTACGGTATTTTTTAAGGTAGGAGGAGGTGCCATCCCTGGTATGAAAAGAAAAGGTAGTCTAAATATCCCAAATAATTTTAGTTACACCATAAGAAAGAGAAGAAAAGAGGAACTTCTTTTTTTTCTGCTTCTGAAAGTATCATCAAGTATTCAGAATAAACTACACTGGGTTGGGAGGGTGCTTACACTGTATCTACAGAATACAAACTGCTTTTATTTGAGGGGAATAGAAAGAAGGTAGAGGGACAACTTCTCTTAGTTGACTTCTTTTGTGCCGTTTTTCAATCTCATTAGCATGAAAAGGATTGGGCTTCTATGACTGATGTTGGTCCTAATAAAGGGAAAACAATTTTATTTTCTTTGAGTCTTTTTTAGTTGCGGCTTCCTTAAGACTTCAGTAGTTTGAACTTGACTTGTTTAGCAACTGAAATTCAAGGTAAATATTAAAATAATCAAATATATCTTTCATTTAATTCCTTTGGCTTTTTTTACATCAATTACTGTAGAAAAATGACCAAAGGAAAATTTCTGTTGGAGAATTTTTCTACCTTAGAACTGAAATTATGTAATACCTACAAAAATACTATCTTTAGGTTGATAGGGAGAGGTCAAGCAATGTTCAAAGGCTTATTATTCTTCTTTTCATCAACAATAGATACCAAATATTCTGTTCCTCAGAATCAGAAGCTTTATTTTAATTCCTTTTATCTAGCTGGAGAAAGGTTAAAGGGAAAGATTAAGGCATTAAGATTTGTAAGAATTACGAGATTCCCTAAAGCATTTTCAAAGAAGCTTTATTTTTGGCTCAGCTGCATGATAACACATCCCAACTTGTGTTCTGCTTTCAACTGAGCTATTTATATTTTGGAATTCACTGTGGACATTGCCTGAGGTTATTATTACTTTCCCTCATGGGTTTGTTTGTTTGCTGGTGGTTTTTTTTTTTGAAACAACATTTGATAATATTATGCAAGCATTTATTTTGTGCTTGGGGTGCTTTAAAATGCCCTTTTTGCTTTCTCATTTACACTAAGTGACAGTACTGTGAGTTTAATTCAGTCAAAGAAAATCTGTATCATAGAAACCCAGAAAAGGAAGTGATATTTCTTGCAGCCTGAAGGAATTGGACTTGGCCCCTATTTCTCTTTTCAAAGGGAAGAAAGGGAGCATGACAAGTGGCAGTAAAAATGATACCAACACAAAATTCTTCCCTGAAACAGGATCCTATAGAAATGCAGCAGAAACATGTCTAGTGAAAATGATTAGCTATGTGGAAATCTTCCCTGGGAATTTGACCAGTGCTTCTAAACTTAAGGATTACTAAGAGATACTAGAAACTTGACCAGGTGCTAAATGGTGCAGACTTGTACTGAAGGTTTCTAATTTCTCCTTCTTTAGAGAATTTAACTTTGCTACCAGTATTAACTACAGTGGTTTTTAGATCAGCACAAGGCCAAGAAGAAAATCTATGAATTGAAAGGAAGTAGATCAAGCACTGAACAAAGACAGATTTTACTTTGTGCACCTTCTTTATTTTTTTTTTTTTAATAATACAAGACCAGCTTATGAATTGAATTTTCTCGTGGGATTTTGGTTTTGTTTTTATACAAGCCACAACTGATCCATTGAATTCCTTACTGCAGGGCAGAACTGGGGCCAAGGTCTTCGTCTTCTGCTAGCTTAAACCATTTTTGAATCCAGGTGAAAAATCTGAGCGGCCATACATGTTGAGGCACACCAGTACTGTACAATTCGTGCCCTGTGTCATGGAAGAGGCACCAGCTTGAACCATGGGGCAAAGTAGAACATCAGGAAAGTGATAAGAACTGACAAGAACTGACAGATGATTTTATAGGTTGCTTGAGAAAGAGCAAATTTTTAAGAGATGAAGTTATTTAATTAAGGATTTGGGTTTGTTTTCTTTATTTTCATGAGTTTATCATTCTCTGATGTGCTTTTAAACGACAGTCTGATGCAGACTTGAGAACAGCATGGTTCTCAATCTAGTGAGAAAGTCTATCTCTTTTGGGAAATGATCCATGTCTTTTACTGCTTTGTAACTCTAATTTCCTATTGATTTTTTATGTTGGATTGCTTGTGGTTTAAGTAGAAGTTTCTCAGCTTTAGTTTGAAACCTATTTAAGCCATGCTGTTAACTAATGTACTTGTTATATCCTTCTTCCCCATTTCCTTGACATAAATTATACTTCATTCATTCCAAACTGTTAATTTGCACTGAGCTATAAACTACAGGGCAGAAATTGGGTGTTAGCTAAAGAGAAACAACTTTACTAGAAAACATGTTATGTTAACAAATAACTTAAACACAGACATCCCATCCCCATCCAAACCAAGCAGTGTTTTACAGCTGCAGCCAAGGAGGGCAACAGGGCTCAGGTGTGCCTGGTGGACAAGAAGTAATTTCATCTTGGACTTTGCTTAGTTACTTTTGGATAGGAGCACTTGTGATTAGGTTTTGTGGCTGAATGAACTTGGGGGAAAGTTATGACTCAAACATTCTGATAAAAAGCGCAGTGACATCAGTATTATCTAAAACCAATCTATTTCAACTGCCTTAGGAATCTAGAGGAGAGTTTGAGGCAAATAAAAAGCAGCAACCTCACCTTTGAGGGCCTTAATAGACTTGTGGAATCAGCTTTACAAGTAGTGCTGTGAAAAAAGGATTTAAAGATAGAACTGTCACGATTTTTTAGAAGCATCTGCTACAAAAAGACTATAGAGCAGACAAGAGCTGTGTGACTCAGCCAGAAACAAGCTGAAAGGCTGTTTTGAGTGACTGATCCGAGTTTTCTTCAAGGCATCTATAAGTGTTTTAATGGATAAGAACAGGGTGAAAGAATGTGACTGAAGCAGGTAAGTCTCTGCTACAGCAATTTACGCAGTTAAAAGGATTAAGTGCTCCTCTTTTTAGTACATAGACAGGACCTTTAAATTTTATTTGAAGTGATACTGTCCGGTTGCAGTTTACACTGATTTTAAGAGAATGAAAGCTGATCTGTGTTAAGCTATCACCACCTAGTGGTAATAGGGAAATGGTAATAGCAACAAACCCGTGGAAATACTTTCAAGTATTGTTAGCTGTTGTGCTTTCGTTGGTGTTGTGGAATACACAGAAGCAAGACTAATGAACTTTGATAGAAAACAAGTTAATAGACATGGCAGTAGTCCCTTACCAGCCTAATTTTTTATGTCTCCTCTTTCTGTGTTGTATGATAGCTTGTTAAGGAGTAGTTAGTTAATAATTTCTTTCTTAAAAGTACTGCTTGTAGATGTAATTAGCTAGTGCACCACTTTATTATTCTTGCCTGTTTTTTGATTGATTGTAAATGGATTGTTAATGTTTAAAGGTGAGGTTTATTTTATATGGGGTGAAAAGGGCTTTTTTAAAATGCAGTTGACTACATTTTATACCTGCTTTGCACTGAATTGATTATATATATTGTTTGATGTATATGCATTTGATACAATGCTTAAAAAATACTTTGAATTTTTAATAAAAATAACTTTCAGTAGTATGCAGTTGCTTAATTATCATATCAGAATCATCATATATATCACTGATAGCTTTCATGTTCTTGTTTTGATTTGTGTCTACATAGTTTAGGGTGAATTACCATGCTTCCAAACCACGTTGACATGTCACTGACCCACAAGCCACTCTGCCTGCAGAGCTTTATGCTGTGCCATATTTAGATATTTGAGCCATTGGGTACATCTCACAAGGTACTGCACTAAGCCAAGCCAGCATGCCTGGGAGAAGAAGCAAGATAAAATCCCGTCCACTTCACAGTCCAGAAGCATCCTTCTTGAGCACTATCTTAGTGAACTGGTCAAACCAAAAGTGTAGAGCTGATTGATAATTTTTCCATGTTTATGTCCACACCGATTGTGTTCACTGTTCCCCAAAGAGTGTATATAGTGTCTTCTTGGAAGGGCTTCTGCTTCTTTATAGTGCCTGTCAAAATTTGAACAATTTATTTTCCCTTTTTGTATGTTTCTGAAAAAAGAGATATGATTTCCTTTATCTTCTTAAGTACTGGGATGGCTGCTGTGTACCAGAAAGAAATGTGATCTCTGATCTCTTTTTATAAATTCTTCTAGAAAAATAGTAATATTGATGAAAGTCGTTAGTTGCTTTAAACTTACTTAAGTTTTTAGAACATAAGTGATTTACAAAAATTCATATCTGTTGTCTTTCTTTCAATTTTATTGTTAGATTTGTAGTGTAAATCCATATATTATGTAAATAGTCAGATACGTTACATAGATATGAAATTGCCTAATAAAAAAGTGAGAAAGAACAGATTATTGTCCAAGTGCGCAGACTAAGCACACGGAAGTTATGTGTTGTACCTCAACAACAACTTTGTTTCTTTTAAGTGGAAATAGATATAATCATTTTTTAATAAATGTGAACATAAAATTATATTCTCCTCAGAAGTTGTTTTCTTTGACTACAAATGGTTCTGTGTGTCAAAAAGGTGTTTTGCTGTGTTGTTAAACCAAGCACTTTTTGACTGCATTTTCAGGAAGGGTAACTCTGGTAACTTTCCTCTTCTGACCCTTTGCTTTGAATTTTAGACTTATCAGTAGTGTGAATAAACCTGTGGCTGCTTGGTTGGATACCCCTTAGGGTTTTCCATGTAATCCACCTTAGGTTCCTTTTCTAAACAAAAATCTTTATATTAATGAGGAAGTCTAATACCAATTTTTAAAAAATTATTTATTTTTAAAGTTTAAAATTACCAGTATTCTCTAGGTGATGGTTTTATCAAATCCAGTAGTGTTTTGGAAAACTAAAAAAAGAGGATGAGATAAAATCTGTGTACGTCTGAAATGTCTGAAACGATTTCTTCTGAATATCTAACGAAATTTTTCAGTTCAAATCCAGTTGTATGTTGCTAGTTTAGACAAATGGTATAATGTGGTCTTTATCTCTGCCCTCCTCACTTTCTTTTTCTAGTACTGATTACGAATATGAAGGGATTGTAATGTTTGCAAATGATACATTGTTCTTTAATGTCTTAGTATATTGAATGAATTAGGATATCCTCCATCTTTTGAGAGTTTTATCTGCTGTCATGCTGCAAAGTGGGAATTGGAAGAAGTAGCAAAATGTGTTTTGGCATGTTACGGCGCACGTGGGCTTGTGTCTCAGCATGGGAGGTGCTTCTCACGGCACCAGTCACATCGCACCGCATTCCCCCTGAGGGAACTAGACCGGTGTGCTGACACACACAGTCAGCAGGGAGCAGATGAAGACAAGACATGCTCATGCCTGCCGGAGACACCAGTGGTGGCTTGGCACAGTACTAAAGGCAGGAAGAAGGGGCTTAATTTTTTTTTTTTTAAATTCCTGGAAGAGTTTTGACTATCATTTGGATCCAGGTATCAATAATGTTGCATTACAGTTTGGACTTCTTGATATTACAGAATAGCCTTGCTCCTAGTTTTCTTCCCCAGCATCAGGAACTTCCATCAGGAGCTGCACTGATAGGACAAGAAGTAATGGATGCAAGCTGAAAGAGTGTAACTTTAGGTTAGATATGCAGAATAAATCCTTTACTCTGACAGTGGTGAGGCAGTGGAACAGGTTGCCCAGAGAAGCTGTGGATGCCCCATCCCTTGAAGTGTTCAAGGCCAGGTTGGATGGGCCCCTAAACAGCCTGTTCTACTGGAAGGTGTCCAGCACAGGAGCTGGAACTACATGATCTTTAATGTCCCTTCCTGCCCAAACCATTCTGTGATTCTGTGAACATTGTCATGTGCTGATTACACATTTGAATTCCTTTGTTCTCCTTTGATCAACCTAAATGAATCCTTTCTCTATTTTTATGTGTTTCTTTAACCAAAATAATAGAAATATACCTATCAGCTGTGTCCCACCATGTTTGCCACAATTCTGTAATCTCCTAATCTCTTCTCATTGGTGATGCCTCTCAAGGCCCTGTTGAGTGCTTGGAAATCTGCCTCAGTAGATTCCAACAGAGCCAAGTGGGGCAGCTTTATTGATATCTCCTGTGCTCAGTCTGCCTGTTTGCACTGATGATAGTGAAAGGTATGGGACTGAGTAATAGAAGGATCTGTGTAGTAGAAGAGCCTCCATCACACTGAAATGAATTAATTTGTCATTTACAAATGGCAAGATGTAAGAATGTAAACAGGCCACATGTGATGATTACTAATACAGCTATAAATTTTACTGGCAGTATCCTAAGTTCTTTGTCAAAGTTGGAACCCACTTATGAGCAATTGAACAGGGAAGAGTCAGGGAGGTCTGGCTCCTGAATGTTATGGGTTCTAAGAGGGACAGAGCTATTTCTATTAGATTGCAAGTATTCAGTGAAAGACTAGGTTGAGGGATAAGAGTGAATGGCTAAAACAGCATTCATAACTGAACTTCTAATTCTCAGAAATATTTTATTAATTAATGGCTTTGCTCACAGGAACATACTTTCTCAAAACAAGTGACCAAGTAAATGTTCTTCGTTCTGGAAACAGAGCACAAATTTAGGTCAGTATACAATAAAAGAAAGCCCTTTAGGTGGCATCCCTTAGCAAACTCTCCTACTGAAGTTGCTATAGATCCATCTGATGTCTCGAGTGAAAATGTGTCTGTAAGGGTAATTGTCAGGTTCACTCTCTCATTTTTTGATCCTCTTAGTGATTATATGAGTTTTCATAATAAATATTGGCTGTGTAGTCTGTCTACTCAAAGTGTGATAGGTGAGATCCAAGCTGCAGAAATCCTCGAATAAATTAACCTCTGCCTAGAAAGCACCATGTTCATTCCAATGCTTTTAATTTCTATTGCTTCTGAGCTGTCATGATGGAGAAGTCTATTGGATTTTTTCTAAAGAGAGATGTGTTTGATTTTAAACTGAATTGAATTGTGAATGCAAAGCAATTAAAACCTTTTTTTTTTCGTTTGTTTTTAATAGCTTTTTATAGCAAGCAAGACCTTCAAGCTTATTGGAAAAACAGGGTTTACTGGTATTAGGTTGAGATGTTTTGTGTTGTTATCTGTTGAGCCCAAACCTGGTCTTATTTTTGTCCACACAATGCCTTATTATTGAAAAAAAACTTGGCACCTTAACACCCTGTCCATGAGAAATTTTTCCTGCAATTTTATTTGAACTTACTACTAATTCCCCTTCTCCACCTATTTTCAGCTTGGGGCAGGGTTTTCTGGGGCCCTCAGGGTGTGAAGTGTGATACTTGTGTGACTGGTAGAAGGGTAGAATATCCCCTGAAGAAGTTAAGCAATAAGAGTAAGAAAGAAGGCTTTTCAAAGTCTTTCAGGATAAAGAAAGCAAGTGGAATTCTACCTAGCCCCAAAAGTTCTGGGTTTGGCATTGAAGACTATGAACAAGGCTTATCTTGGTGCTTTTGATGCTTTCAACATTCTGGAGTTCTGTTTCTTTTTTGTTCCTCAAGGAGCTAATTATTTGAATTCATATCTGTTAGGTCTCACTTTTACCTGAAAAGCTGAGATTTCTTACATCTTAGACATTGCCTTTACTGGAGAGATTATTGGCATGTCTTGGGCTAGTAAATAGTTAGGGTGACGCTTTTCTTTGAAAGACCAGATGTTGTTGGTAAAAGATCTGAACCAGGAATGTACATGAAAAAGGTCATCCCTTATCCGGCTCTATTGGCTAAACTCCAACTGGAGATGGAATACATAACTAATAACTTGAACACTTGGGGCTTAACAGCATGTGCTCTTACAGGCACATAGTTCTGATATATAACTCTCCTGTATTTAAACCCGCCAAAACTCTGGTAAACATGAACTATGGTAGTCTGCAGAAACACACTGTGTTTATGTGTGTGCAGAAGTATTATATGAATTGCATTGATTAAAAACCTACTGTTCATTTTCTGATAAGCAAAATGAAGTTCTGGCAATGTATGATCGTAACTTTATATTCACCTTCCAGCCTTTGTGAGTAGACTTAAAATAATAAAAAAAAGTTGAAAATAAAAATCTTTATTTAGAACACAAATTAATCTTATAAAGATAATTATGACTTAATTTACGAAGGTATCTTTTAGTATTAACTTCTAAGCAGTGATGAAGAGTTGCATGAGATTGCTAGCCCCTTGAGCCCCAAATCACGCTTATTTTTATTTGGATTTTTTTCCCCAATAAAGTTGATTTTAGTATTTGATATGAAATTTATTCTTAGTTTTTTTCCCTGTGGTTTTTTCCTAGGTTTTTTCCTAAGCTTTCAGGGTTTTTTTTCATTGCTCGCCTCTTGAAATTCAGCAGCATAAAGAACTGGTTAGAATCACATACAGGTTTTTATGGAGAGTTTTATTATTTTCATGGTATTTTCCACTGTTTTGCTGGAGTAGCCAGGTACTAACCAAATAAGCCTGCCTTTTACTTAAATTCGTGTACACTACACTACGCACAGCAGCAGATATTTCTGAATAATAGCCTCAAGAACAGAGATTATATGCCTCATCAGCTGCTTGGCTTTAAGTTGTATTTATTCAGTTGTGGTGGGATGCTTTGGCAGATAAATGTTACTCTGTTTTGTGAGTTCTTATGGTTTTGCTTGTTTTTCTTCTGCAAAGCTCCAACCACTGGCAAGGTTCACACCATTTGTTGTTTTCCTCACATTCCAGAACAAAGCCTTATTTTAGTACCTTTTAAGACACCAAAAATCAGTTGTTAGGCATAGAGCTGTTTTATGGTACAGCACAATACAAACAGCAAGTGACAGCTTCCAAGGAGGCATCGAAATATGAACCTAGTATCCAGTGCTTCTCTAAGTACCTGGTGCTAGGTGGTGTTGTGTGTTTGTTTAAGCAGCCATCATTTTTTCAGAATGGAGAAACCCATCCTTTGGAAGTGAGGTGCGACAAACATCCTTCTGCATATTTTTACTACAATTTTCTCAAGTGTATACTCAAGTGAAGGGTTCAGACTCACACTTCTTTCTTACATATCAAGTACATTCACTGACTAGAGACTTAGCACATGCAGAAACTGTCCTCCTGTTAGTTTATTGCATGAACATTTTAATAAACAATTCTGTAGCCTTGACTATTGCAGTCAATCCAAAAAGCCTTGGAGGTAGGGTACAGCCCATCTCAATTGAAGTACTGTCCTTTCCCCTCTCCTCAAATCATCCTGAAGTTTTTTCCTCCCAAGTGTGTCCTGCTTCAGAATCACATTCACAGGCACCAAAGAAGTTTCTAAAACTTTCTCCTCTTTATCCTTGACTCCCCTCACTCAGTTCCTGCAAAGTTGGCTTCTTTTTCTTCATCTGGGAAGAATTTTGAAAGCTGTATGTTTGACACACTGACAGGACTGATTTGTGAGTTGGATGACTGAGATTAGATGGGGGCAAGGGAGGAGCAGGTATGTGGCAGGAGTAATCCAAGGCAATCATAGCTCCTGTCTTCAGTACTTTCTCAACCCATGAGAGCAGTAACATTAAGCCCCAACCCCTTCAATCTCTGTATCATTATCTTTCGTTTCGCTTTAAAGGGATTTTGAGCATTAATATGTCCTTTGAGCCTTTGTAGACTGAGGTTTTGCCCATTGCTACATTTTTCTTCCCGAAGAGTCACAGTTTTCTACAGAACTATTACTTTGGGAGCTTTTTTAACTGATGTACTCATGTAGTCAAGAGTCTGAGTAATGACACCGCTACAGATATAACAATTTGGGTAATCTTGTTAATATACATGATGGACTTATTCAGTAGAAATCGAAAGTCAGATAGGAATAGTTTCAAAGGAGTCATTAATGCCTTAATGTATTAATGCTCCATGCATGGTGGTGTTCCTCCACAGTCACTGACAGGTGCCATAACAGCACTGAAAAATGGATGAAGCTCCTCTTTCATTTTATTCCAAAGTCATACCTCCTCCTCATGTAAAACTGCACAGTAAGACTAAAAAATTGTGTGAAAACTGAGGTCATAGGTACGGTAAAAAAATGCACAAGAAGTTAGTTCATAGGTGTGTTGGAGCAAAACAAAAGCATTCAAAAGACTGCAGCCTAACGGTAACTGAAATGTGGAAAACTTGTGGAGTTGAGCTACATTAATTTTATTCTTATTTTTGTTGTAGATTTGTAACATGAGAAGGCACACAAAAGCAGGGTAATTTTTTTACCTTATTATCTGAGAAAAAAGGGGAAACAAACAATGTTAAATAGAGAACATTGAATTGATAGCATCAAACTTCTTATCTTGCATTTAAAACATCAAAATATATAAAATACTAAAAATGGAGGGTATGTTTAATCAGTATTTCTAGAGAAAGCACCAGCAGGTTTCTCTTTTTGTACATGAGATATCAAAGATCATTATACTGGAGACCAGTACTCCATCCACTCTGACCTCTCTTGAGCTCAGCCCCAATCTAATATTTACTGTGAAAAGTGGAATTATTTGAATGAGAGAGAAAGAATGACTCCT
>WEIT01002652.1:5044-40988 GCA_013389985.1 Dryoscopus gambensis | reverse complement strand
TTCCCCTGGAGTTACAAGAGATGAAAATATCTTTCAACCGGTTTTAACAGATGAAATAAGAGTAAAATTTTTGGTTACATATTGCAACCCAAGACAAAGTTTTAATGGGATAATAGGAAAGGTGCACTTTTAGACTGGCAAGAGACTAAATAAAGAAAAAAAAAAGGATAAGAATTAATAGGAAAAGATGGGAAGAGATTTTTTTTTCACATTAATAAATTAGCTGGGAGAAAAGTTTAATGGTAAATAACAATTTTGTAGAGGTTCCCCAAGTTAATCACCATATTTAAATCTAAAATTCAGTGGACATACTGGCAGAAGACTGCAAGTCTTAATAAAGTTTTTAAAAAAGAATAAAATTACTATTAATAGATTTAGATTATGCAAATGGGTAATGTATGTATTCAGAATTGGACACTCAGTCCTATTTGCATATATACTCTTGGGAACCTGGATGGAAAGGAAAAATGTAACAAAATATCACTGATGCTGTTCATAAAGTCTCTGTCTACTTCTTTCAGAAAGGTCTTTTTGGTGGGTTTTTTTTTGGAATGGGACAGCTTTCATGTGAGGAGAAATTAAAAACTTTAGAACACAGTTTGGAAAACAAATAGCAAGATAATCAATGGACACTGGCATATAAACGGAGTAAGGAAAGGAAATAGGGAAGGTTGTCCAAGTCTTCCCAAGGATAGACAAGTCAAGGAATAACTAGTGAAAGTATTAAGTGCCATACACAAATAGTTTTTCACACAATGCTTAATTAAATACAGGAGTTCATATCTGCTAACAATTTTATTGATAACTTCAAAAGCCATTAGAAAAGTTTAAGTAAGAAAAATGCATTAAGTGCTATTGAAAACAGCTATTTACTAAAGCTCTGCTTACCCTTAAGCCACAGGTAACTGATGGTGGAAGGCTACACAAGGAGAAGTAATGCTTTTTATTTGCCCTGATTTCTCATAGGAAACCTTACATGGTTTGATGGTACTTTGATCAAGGGCCTCTAATTTATATAATTCTTGATATTTTCATCGTAGATATGCAAGAGATACTCTCTCTTGTGAGTGACCTTCAGTTCACTTATTAATTTGTCCAGGTCCAGGAAAGTTGAAGGTCTCAAGCCATACACTTGAATAACTTGCAGTTCCTTGGTCCCTCTGTGTTGGGTATATGGGTATATTTGGAGATCTGCTCTTGCCTGGAGATAACAGCCCCAAAATACCATCATAGCATCGAGCTTTCCATGGCTTTAGCTGCAGAGTTAGGAGTTGTGATCTTACCAGCTTCTCCTCAGATGGATGGCCATATTCACCAAGTCCTCAAAAGCCTGTCATGTAGAGTAGCTGGCAGCTATGGGCTCTCAAACTGTATATTTTACATTTCTGCTGACACTGGCCGCAATTAGCACTTTCTGCTGTGTTAGCAGTGATATGCAGGAATTAGCATATTCACTGCAAACTCCCGACACTCCCTGCCCTGCTTGGTGTCTACAACTTCCCGAAAGGTGCTTGTAGTGGGTGGGGGTTGGTCTCTTTCTCCAGGAAACAACTGACAGAACAAGAGGAGAGTCTTAAGCTGCACCAACGGAAATATAGGTTGAGTATTAGGAAAAAGTTTTTCACAGAAAGAGTGATGAAATACTGGAATTCTCTGCCCGGGGAGGTGGTGGAGTCACCATCCTTGGATGTGTTTAAAAAAAGATTGGATGTGGCACTCGGTGCCATTGTTTAGTTGAGGTGTTAGGGCACAGGTTGGACTTCATGATCTTAGAGGTCTCTTCCAACCTGGTGATTCTGTGATTGTGTGATTCTGTGTGATTCTGTGTTTTGCTTTCTCCAGATTTATTTACCCAAAAATAACAGAGGGAAAACACAAAACAAATGACTGACGTTGGCTGCTGCATGAAAGTGTTAATTTTGATGATTTCACAGACCAATTAAATAAACATGGTTGTGACTATAACTTGCCAGAAAGAACAGGCGTTCAAATATTTGGCTTTAAAATTCTTTTAATACAGCCAAGCACCTTGCCTGCAGTTGGCAACATCTGCAGGCCTATTGTGCCTGGGGAGTGCAGCCCCAAGCTGAGGCTGCATCTACCAGCCTCTTTATAGCCTACCTTTCTCTCTTTTGTATGACTTTTATTTATTTTTCTATGAATAAAAATGTGCACATATTAACTTATTTTCATCATAAGACTTCCGTTGTTTAAGAGATAAGATCTGCAGGATGCCATTGTGTTTTCAAATGATAATCAGGAGAGGACACATGAAGATTTTTTAATATATTTTTTAATGTTATTCTTGACTCCTCTGCAACTGAAAAATGAAATAAAAAATGCAGTATGAAAAATGAAAGTCTTTAATGCCACTCTCAAAATAACTAGGCCAGCTTATAACTGTTACTCATAATAACATTTTATTGCATGAACCTTGAAAATCATTTTTATTCCTTGATTATACAGACTGTTAAGAGAACATGCATTTTGTTATAGATGCAAATACACTAGCTGGCTTTACAATGACCTTGAATAAACCCTTAGCTGACACATAATTTTAATTCCCTTGAAATCCATTTAAAAAGTTAGATTACTCCTGAAGCCCAACTCTAGCCTGTCCATAAAATGAGCAATGAATATTTGTTCATTTGTGGGTAGTCCCTAAATGAGCCCAATGCATCTCACAGATTTCCACCCACCAGTGACACTGACACACTGTGAAGCCTGGGTGATTTAATTATGGACAGCCTGTTCTGTGGCAGTGCCAGGAGAAAATAAAGGCAAATGATTCTCAGGTTACTTACCTAACAAAATGAGGTAGCCATCAAATGCATCCATGGTTATTTCAAAAGTGTTTGACAGGCACACAATGTGAAAACCTCAAGGCTTCTATGATACAGACTCACCTAAAGACAAAATGCAAGCCTGCATAAATATGCAATGTGAAATTATTTAAAACAGATTAGTATACAAAGTGCTCATTAATGCTATTTAAACAGTATAATTAGCATTAAAAACATACATTTGCAAATGATAACATTTAAGTCTTTGGAAGTATTAGGTCTGATGATATCCAGCTTAATTTTTGGCTGCTCAGAATTGTAGAATTTCTGGAGTCCCTTTAGGTGGCTCTGACTGAAGCCAGTTTTCATGGATTCTACCACTAGCTGCACATAGAAAAGTAATTTTCTCGTTCACTTATAAAACGGATTTGAAAAACTTTATTTCAGCCATTACTTGACTTGACTGCTTCATTTTAAAGTTTGAAGGTCATGCTTAATTTTTCTATGTGGCAGCTCACTTCACATTGTAGAAATACTGTAGACTTGGACAGGTTGTAGCTGAAGTACAACTCTTGAAAATGTTAGAGCTCTGTGTTAACAATTTTAAGTAGTGGACTTACTTTGTTTAGCCTTTGGTCAAGTTTTAGGTCTTTCAAAAACTTTCCTGCTTGTTCAGGTTGCACAGATTTCACACATTATTGGAGAACATCTTTTATGTTTTTTGGGGTTTTGATTACTTTTATTTAGTTTTTGCTCAAGATACTGTTAAAAGTTTATGGTTGGTTTGGATGCTAAGTATATTATTCAAACAGCTTTCAGAAAACTGGATTCCTCAGGAACAGGTCATAGAAAAAGGAACTTTAAAAGAACAGTCAGGCACTCATGAAGTAACTGTCTCAAGCCTAAGAAAATGTATGTTTTGAGTGACTGGTAATTAAAGAGCCACACTTATTTAAAGAATGCACAGGAACAGCTGATTGGGATTGAGAAAGCATTGCTGGTTTCCAAGGGTTGTCATTTAAGTGCAACTTAGAAAATTGCCTCATCTTTCTGGTGGCTATATGACCTATGTATCATTTTCTCTCTCTTCACCCCATGCTTGAGAAATGCAGCACAGGAGAGAAGCAGTCAGATTTTATTGATTTCTATGAAGTTTCTTATGGTTTCATATTCAAACCATTCAGTGCTCTCATTATCTGTTAAATGTTCTTTAACTGCTGTCTGTCACAACACTGAAAATAGGAAAAAAGTGCTTGAAGGAGAACAGGATGGACATAAAAAATGAGTTGTCTCAGCATCACCTAAACATGCTATCAACTCCTTTTGGCCTTTGCATAGGATTTCAATTTAGATCTTTATGAACTGGACACTTTGCATGGTAGACTAAGGTTAGCAACTTCTGATATCTCACTTTTACTAGATAAAACAAAAGAAGATGCTATCAACATTAGACTATAGTTTTAAAACAAACCACTGAATTCTGGTAAATATAGGATTGTGTGTATATATATATATATATATATTATTTTGTTATTTTAAATTGCTAAAACTTCCCTAAAAGCAAGCTGTGAATTCTTAAAGATTAAAGAATACAAAGGTATACAGAAGCTTCTTTTAATTTTTTTTAGGGTTTTATTCGTAACATTTTATTAGAGGATATTTTCAGACAGTGAGCAGATATTCAAATCAGATGCTGTCTAGGGAGATTGCTCTGCTTCCCCTCTTAGTTCCATCTTAAACTTCATTAATGAACCTTTCCTTTTTATCTCTCTTGCTTTCCTTCCCCATTTAAGAAGGATGATAGAGATTCAGGCAGACAGATACAGAATTCCACCCAGGGAAAAAAAAGAACTGTGAAAAAGTCAGCCTAGAGCTTTTTATTTGTAAGTTTTTGCAAAAAACTTTTTATTGTTTGTCATAGAATTGAAATGGTTTGGCACCTTAAAGAACATTCAGTTTTGACTCCCCTACCATGCCACCCAGTAGATTAAGTTGCCTGGGGCCTTATCCAACCAGGCCTTAAACACTTCCAGCAATGCAGCATCCACAACTTGTTGGAGCAACCTGTTCCAGTGCCTCACCACCCTCACAGAATTTCTTACTGACAACTCACCTGAATTTCTCTTCGTTTAGTTTGGAGCCATTCCCCCTTGTCCAGTCACTATCTGCCCATGTACAAAGTTGCTCTCCCACATTTTTATTTGCCCTCTTCAAGTTCTAGAAGGTCACAATGAGGTCTCTCCAAACCCTTCTCTTCTCTAGACTGAACAATCCCAACTCTCAGCCTATTTTCCTAGGAGAGTTTTTATAGCCCTTTGTGGCTTCCTCTGGACCCATTTCAATAGGTCCAGCTCTTTCTTGTGCTGAGAATTGGATGCAGCACTCCAGGTCTCATAGGGGTGGAGTAAAGGGGGAGAATCCCCTCCCTTGATGTGCTGGCCACACTGCTTTGGATGCAGCCCAGGACATGGTTGGCCGTCTGGGCTGTGAGCGCACACTGATGGCTTAGGTCTGGCTTTTCATCCACAAGAACCCCCAAGTCCTCCTCCACAGGATTGCTCTCAATGGGTTCTTCTCAGAGTCTGTGCTCATCTCTGCGATTGCGCTGACCCAGGTGCAGCACACTGAACTCGGACTTGTTGAACTTCAGGACGTTCCCATGGTCCTGCTTTTCAAGCTTGTCCAGGTCCCATTGGATGTCATCCTGTCCTTCTGTTGCATCACCTGTGCCACTCATCTTTGTGTCATCTGCAAACTTGCTGAGGGTGCACTTGATACCTTACATATTTTAACCAAGATATCTGATTCTTATTGTGGCTAATATCTTATTCAAGTTAAATTTCCAGGTCTGTTCTAGAATGAATATAGTGAAAACTATTTTGCACTCCGTACCTCCCTGCTTACGTGTTCTGGTGCTAATCTTATTCTTTTACTTGTCAAATTGTAGTGCAAATGTGCTGAGCTGAGTATAAAGGATGCATTTTAAGTTGTTGTATTAGAAAATTACACTAGTAATAATGTAGTGCAGTTTCATGTGTCCTAATGACATCATGAGTTCATTGCTGAGCACAGTGCCTCAATGTCAAATGACAGAGTTCAGAAAAAGTAGTTATTATTCAGGTGCCAGAATAGCATTGTCCCTTCTGCTCTGCCAGCTTCTGCAGTGTAAACAACAGCTGTCGCTCAATGCTGTGAAAAGTGTCTGGTGTAAAGTTGTTTTTGTACCGAGGCTTATGGGGCAAGGCAGCAGAGATGTTGAGGAGAGTACCACCAGTGGAAGCTTTCTACATTCTAATCGTTGCAGTGGGTTGTAAGAGAAGTGCTGGCACAGACATCTGTGTCACTTCTCCAAGGACTGTGTGCATCACAGGTGTGGCTCCCCAGCTGAATAACCTTCCCAGGCTCTGGGACCTCGTAAATGCCCCTGAACAGAGTTTGTCCCAAAGGAAAAACAACCCAAGCACAGAGCTGAATTTGAGGTGCAATTCTGGTTGCGTTATACACTGTCTTCTAAGAAAAAGTGAGATTGCCCACTGAACATTTTGATCTAAGTAAATATCATTCAATTAAGTGGTGTTTTGTTTGCGGTTTGAAACATATTGCCAGCTTTTGCTGACCAGATCCAGAAGTTGAGATCTTTGTCTAAGGCCTTGGCTGCTGTCCCAGAGATCATTCAGAAATGCGAAGACCATTCACTGAATTTTTAAATGGCCATGGTGACAGACAGGAACTAGAAATGGCTTCATTTGTGCCAGTAAATACGATCCTCTGAAACTGTGCACTAATAAATGTAAAAAGTTGTCACTGTGATTTTCCACAGTCAACATTTAATGTTTCAAACATTTTCTTTCAACAAACAAATGTTTCAACACTGTTTCGTTAAAATAGTCATTCCCATATCAAAAAGGTGTTGTGAAACTTTCCTACTGTTTTTGTTAAAAACCACTCCTTTATATTTCCAAGGAAAAATGTTAATTTTTCAAAACATAGTTCCAGGGTGATAAACTATGCTTTGCTCTTTTTCAAAATAATTAATACTTTAACTTACTAATAGATTGCCCAAGGCTTATGATAATAGATTGCAGAAATAATCACAAAACATGACTGTCCTCTGAGATTCAGTTCCATTGTCTCAACAAACTGCATACTTCTCAGATATTATCTCATTTAGTTTTGGTTTTGAAGTCATTAAGAATTTCCTTGCAGCTCCAAGTAAAAGTCTAAAAATCTGGCAAAAGCCCAATCTAGTTTAATAATCCAACCATGAAATCACAAAAAAGGCTCATTACTGCTATCTAATAATAAAGAGGTCTAATGTTAATTTTTGGAATGCTGATTGTAGAGCTTCAAGTTCTATTAAAGCTTAAAAAAATACACCTTCTCTGTGTTCAGAGTATCACTGAAATGCTTTTATATTTTGGTGACATCTGTAATTTTCTTACCTCGGTATCTGTGCCCCCCATCCAAAAAAAGCAGTTGCATTATAGTAGCAGTAGGGAAAATAATAACTATCTATATGATATATATGTATGCTGTAAGATATGCCAGTATGGAGGTGAGTTACAGCAACTTCTCCAGCTTTGTCATGTAGGGGACATTGTATATAGTATTATAAACATGTTTAATGTTCATCTGTTGTTTGTGAATTTAAAAGTCTGTTTCTAATGGCATTCCTTGTAAATCTCCAGTACCACAATTCCTGAATCTGAGCCAAACAACATTAAATTCATTTATGGTGACACAGTTACAGTACCTGTTTTACGGCTCTGTGCACAGACAAAGGGTTGTCCTTTCTTTAACTCAGCAGAAGCCTTTTTACTGCATTTCTGACCAGTGGGATGTAGCAGAGAGAAACTCAGTTCGTTTGGCTTTAGATGCTGCAGCTTATTTGGATTCTTACATATCCCCAAAATTGTAGCAGCAAAGTACAAGTATCTTCAGCATATGAGGTGTCCTGTTCTGCGTACAAAACTTGTAATGAGCTAACATTTTAAAGATGCTGTAATATAATTGGAGTTTGTTTTCCATTCGTTGTAGTACAGATCTCAGTGGTGAAGGCACAAAGAAGGGTTGTGAATAACTGGTGTGTGTGTGTGTGTGTAGGGAGTGAGCAAATAGATAAATTCTGCAGCTTCTTTGAGAGGTGAGGAAATAATGTATCTGCTATAGGGAAATTTCAGGAAAGTCCTTGAGTTTTATCTTCTCTGACTGGAGTCCTAGGGTGTTGTAGTGTCCTCTGTCACGCTGGGTGGTTGTCAGTGAAATACAAAAGGCTGTTGATTCACTTCCCAAAGGAAGTGGTAAAAGCCAGATTATTTGCAAGGCTTTAAATTACACTTGACAAAACCCTTGGCAAGGCACTGAGAAATTATGTTGCATTTGAAAGTATGCCAGCTTGTGCTTCCCAGTGTTTCTGCTGCTACGGAAATATCCTGCAAACCCAGATTTACAGATGTCCAAAGCAGCCATGTGGCAACAGTGAATCTTAACATATTGTAGCTGTACCTTATGGAGTTGTGAGTCCCGTAAAGGAATTCACACCTGCTTTGCAACGGTTCTGCTCTGCTTATTTGTGGACAGCGTCAGTGAAGGCACCCTGGCTTGCTCTGCGTGGCCAGAAGTTGGTGGATTCAACAGGAGACGAGGTGAATTCTGGCATCCCATGAGTCCTGGGAGATGCTGAGCTGGTCATGGGAAACATGCAAACTGCTCAGAAACACAGGCCTAGAACGGCACAGAAGTTCGCAGGGTGAACTTCTAGAGAGCTGGTGAAACAAGCAGATTAGTTATGCAGATTTCCATCTAAAGGAGTTTGTTTTTCCACAAAATGGCTGAGTTTGAACTTACTGGCATTTTTTGATTGGAAAAAAGTTTCACAGTTACAAAAAATTGTTGTTTCTAATATACTAGAACCATGCCTTAATTGAATCCTTTGGGACCTGAGAAAGCATGGAAGATAAATTTTAGATGCATTCAAAAAGTCTCAGTTTAATGAGTATCTTAGAGAATCAGAAAGAATTCAATGTGAAATCCATCTAGAAAGTCTTCCATAGAAAGTAGTTTTTTTATTAAAGGATAAAGAGAATGGCTTTTGCAAGTGTTAGCTGGTATATCAAACCTATTCAGAAATATTCAGTGTTGATGAAGAAGTTATCCACCAAGTTCTCTACACGTGAGTGAGATGAGTTTCCAGAATGTTATTTGCAAATGCACTAGGGTCTACAAATCTAGACAGATGGATGAGGATTGGGATTTGTTTGCTTCATTGCTTGTTGCTCTTTTTCATTTGAAAGAGAGGTTGTGGGTAGGATAATGGCTAGTTAATTCGACTTTGTGATACCCATCATCATTGATTACCAGGTGGTTTTATAGCTTTCTGTATTTGTTTTCTGGAATGTATTTGTCTATTTACATATGAATTGAGTGGAAAATAGTTCCATACGGAGGTAACTTCAGAGGCCTTCTTAATCAATGATACCCTTCTCTAAACTTCTGCAGGAAATAATCTCATCAGTTGCCTTACGAAAATATGAAAAAAAATAATATTTTTGTTCATTTTTGGTTTTTTTTTGGTTAGAGTTAATCAAAACAAGCAATTATCTATTATTTCAGTAACATTGGATGAAACCAATACAACCTCACCGCAAAAGTAGTGAATCTTCACTGCTTCCAAAGTAAAAATTGGATCTCATGAAATGTCTGAGGTAAGGCTGATATTTAAAAATGTAGCTTATTTTTTTCTGTTTTGCTTCCCTTCCCATTATTCAATAGCTAACCCCATCAACTCAGTTCCAAGAATATATTTAGCTGACTGATTTAATCTAATTTTCTCATTGAGCGTGCACTGGAATAAAAAAGCAAATCAATAGCACTCTTGGATATCTTCAAGATCATTTCAGTTCCTGCTCCCCTGTGTCAGCCCCCATTCTTTTATAAGACCATGAACAAAGCTGGTGAATGTGGGTATGTAAGGGTCAGTATTGCATGTCTTTTAAATGTATGAGGAAATTGTTGTTCTTGTTGTTCTTATTAACTCTGTGGTCTGATTTGTTTGTTCATGCTCATGCATCCTTGGTTTGAGGGGAAAATGCATCCTGCTATTGCAGAACTGATACCTTCACAGACTCCTCTCTGAGGTGCTGTGTATATTGGTTTGTTGTCCAGTTGTGTTGTAGTGGCAGATACCTGTAAACAGACTTCATGATACTTAATTTATTGTCTTTTGTTGGATAGCTTAGTCCTTCTCAGCTCAGTTGATAGGTTTTGTTTACTTCTCTGCCAGCTTTGTGAGAAGCTGCTGTTTAAAGTTCAGAGGCTGCATGCATTTATCTGTTTTCTGTTCTTATTTGATTATTTTTGTTTATATTGTACTATGCTCCATAGATTTATTTGTGAATCTCTCATCTGGATCTCAGCCTCTAGAAAATGCCACAAGATTTTTCAGATTTTTTTAAAGTGTATTTCTAGACTGTAAAAACATCACTCTCATCTAAAATTGCTTTGGAATGTTGCTAAAAGGAGCATGATCCCCATTTTCCATAAACAGGTGGGGACATGCTTCTGTCTCCTCCCCTCGAGAGGCACAACCCTGACAAGAGCTGTTTTGGGCATTGGCCATTACTTTGCAAGATCTTTGCAGAGTGGTTTGATGCTGATGGCATGGGACTAAAGTGATATATTAAACTATTAAAGTAATGACAAAAGCTGTGTTTTCTGGTAGAAGTTGAGGTTAGCAGGATGCTGATACTGCTGTCACTGCTCATACCCAGAACCAACAGCCTTCTTACTGAGATAGGCAGCTGCCACAGATTCTGCAGTCCAGAAGAGATGCTTATGATGTTATTACACACAAGACAAGACATTTGATGCTGATATATTGTGAGAATAACTGGAACCACAGTAAAATCCATACGGGATGCTTATGTATAATCATCTGTGTGATTTGGGTGTAATTTAAAGAACATTGTAACTAAAAACAGGAAAAACAGGAAAGAAAAATGAATTTAAAGTATTGAATAGAATGAATGAACATGCAAGCCAATGTTTTGTTGTCTTTAGAAAACAGGAATAAATGGCTAAAAATGTAGTCTATTTTAAAAATGCACAAAAAAGTTTGTGTTCTTCTGCCATCTTTATCCAGAATACCATATAGTAAGTTTAGTTACTAAAAAGATAATGTATTTACTAGCAGAAAAAATTCTGTTTGTGTTATGCTGTCAAAAGCAGAGATAGCTGTGAGTATAGACATACCAATTGACAAAAAATAGCGTTCAGTTATCTTTGCTTCCAATATAAAATATTGGAAAATAAGTTTATAGTTTGTTATAATGAAACCATAGTTTATTGTCAGATTTTGAAATGAAGAAGGATATTATAGTCTTCTTTAAGGAATTATTCTCATATTATGAAGAAAATGGTTTAAATAGGTTTTGTGTTACTAATATATATGATTACTAATTGTCCGTAAAATTTCAAACTACTGGCCCTTCTGGAAGGACTTAAAACATATTATGGGATGACTAATACTCACAACGCCCCTGTAAGACAAGATTGAGTTCATACCTATGTCATGAAAAGATAGACTTTGGTAGGATATACACTTTGACTCACATATTAAGGAAGTGGCCATGGAAATGCTAAGCTTTTTTCCCATCAACTTATTTGCTGAGTGCTCTGTAGGTAAAGTGGCATAGCTGCCTTGTCAGTTCACTGACAAAACATGAAAAACTAGCACCAGTGAGACTTGTTTGGCCATCATTTTGCAAATGTCATCCTAACATATAACTCCTGTGTCTCTCATCCTCTGTTTTCTCTGGCTGAACAAATTTTCCCTTTCAACCCAAGCACGGAGACAGCTCCTGTCAAACTGTGTGTCCTTCAGCTTAGCAAATACATTACAGGCACTCTGCTGTAGATATCAATGCAATTTTTTTGCACGTATATGCATTTTTTGGGTAAAATTAAAAATAAGTTTTGATCCAGGAGTGTCTCCCAGGTTGTTTCCTAATCTTGGCAGAAACCTTTCTCTTTAGGTATAAATACAGCTAAGATATGCAAACATATTTAGCATTGCATATTGTAGTGTTGAATGCCTCATATTGTAGTGTTGAATGCCTCATATTGTAGTATTGAATGCCTATTTCTGAAAGCAGTCATTTCGTTATCTAATACTTCGCCAATACCTTTTTGACATTACAATATTCCTCTTACAAAATCTATTTGTTACTAAATTAGAATATCATAGCAATGACATGTAAAAAATACTCTTCCGAATTTACTAATAAGTATAGTTCCTTTTGAGACTAATTATCACTCTACTACAATTTTTCCTGACTCCATAGGGTCGCTGACAATTTTGTATTTGTGTTTTAATACTGAAAAATGCCAGAAAAAAAAATCCATGGATAAATATCTTCACTTGTGAGTGAAGACTAGGCTTTGTTAAAATTATTTGGATTTTACTTAATGCTTTTTTTCAACATTTGCTCCAGTAAAACAGATGGCATATCAAGGGTACCTTGAGTTTTCTAATTAAGATTTAAACTTTTATGCTTTAACATTTTTTATTTTCAATTATTTTATTTTTAAAAAAGTTCCGGTAAAAGGAAAAACTGTACTTTACACTTAGTTTACGGTAAAAGTGATTTCAAGTCTTCTGGAAAACGGAACTTTACTTTCTTTAGATATTCAGCTTATTTTCACCAACAAAGTATAAGAGTAAATTATGTCCTCATTTCAAAAATGCTCAGTTCCTCAGATTCAGGACTTTCACTTCTCCTGTTCACTTAAGAGTGTGCTTGAATGTGAACATATGAGGACCCTCAATAGAAATAAATGTCACTTTCATTTACAGATCAGGAAACTGATCTGCAAGTTATTGTTTGTATTAATGACAAAACAGAAATTAGTAGGAAAAAAAAGACAAGAGATTACATGCTGTAGAGCACTTGGATTTCCATGTGCTGCTTGGGCGATTAGCTGATGTTGTTCCCTATTGCTACTTCATCAGCATCCAAAACCCTGCACATGATTTAGGCTGGAAAGGATTTTTGGTTGTCATCTCCTCTAACTGCCTGCTCAAAGTGTTCACCGCTCCCTTCCTGGTGAGGGATTATTGCTGAGCTCAATAAATGCTTGCCCAGGGGTTTTCCCATGTGATGGCATGAAATATTTCTAAATATTCCTTATCTGGGTTAAGTACAGGTGGCCCATCTACCTTGGTGTGGTGGTTTGAACCTGAGTTGATGGACAGTAGTTTAGACCAATAACGCTTCTCAAAATTTACATATTTAAACCGCTTGGAAACATGGGAACTTCCTCTTGGTGTTCGAGCCTCCCGCAGCAGGGGAGGGTGGGTAGTGGGCCCCGGGCTCTGTCTCTTGGAGCGGCCCTGGGCCTCCCCTGCCCTGGCCCCGGGTGGCTGCCGGAGAACCCCCCTCAGAGCCACAGGCAGCTAAGAAACAACCATTAAGCTGCTGCACAGCTGATACCACCTCGAGCAGCTTTTTAAGGACTGGAGAGCCTCCCCCCCACACCATGTGGCCCCGTGCTGACCCGGCGGGAGACGATAGAGCTTTCTGCAACCAACATAGCTAGAGTCAAGCTGAGGAGCCAGCTGCATAAAGAGAAAGAGGTGTTTTTTTCCTCCAACAGAAAGCCTGAAGAAAATCATGGCAACTTCAAGGTCAGAGGGAAAGAGAAAGTAAGTCATCATAGACGGAGCTGAAGATGGCAACGGGAAAAGAGGGCGGAGTCGCTCCCAGTGTGAAACTTAAAAATACTTTTTGCAAGCCGTGGTAAAAACTGTAATATCACAAACTGTTAGTTTTTTCAGCAAGAAATTAGGTGAAGGATGGGATCTTGAGAACTCAAAAGATAAATTTAAACTGCTTCTGTGCATGTGCAGTGAATATATTTGCTATGGGAAGATACGCAACGCCTTGATAACCAGGTCAGTTATTAAAAAAAATATTTGTTAAGAGTATGTATATGTCTCTGTGTACATACATATATAGAGAAATATATATATAAACACACAGAGTGGAAAAATTATTTGTCCAACTATGACGGAACAACCAAAATATAGTGCAGTGTACAGTGTTCACCTTTCAATTTTTTTTCTTTTTCTTATGGTGTTTACATGGTGAAACATTCTGGCAGATACTGTAAGATGTATAAAAACTTATTTGTCTGACTTTAATCAGCTACTGTAGCTGTCAGTGTGCATTTAATGGAATTTTTTTTCTAAGGACAATGAACACTTACCTGTAAAAGTTGAATCCAACTGACAAATTGCAGATAACTTGGGGTACAAGATCAGTAGGATTCCTTATCTAAATTGTTTGCACATTAGATTTCTTTTGTAGCACTGAATAATTTGGATAAATGACCTTTCAAGTGGTAATTGAATTTCCGTAACAACAGTTGGGTGATGGTACATAAAAAAGTAATAAAAGCCTTTAGCAGTGCCCTTTTCTGGACCTTGTCACAGTCTCTACCTCTTATAGCGAGTGACACTGATTACTCAAGTCATATGTTCATAAAAGCTGTGGCTTTGCTGAAATTGTGTGCAAAAATATACTTTCTCTTTTAGGTTAATTGTATGGTGGTAAAATCAAACTGGGTTTTGGTTTTGTTAATAATAGAAGGTTTTGCAGGCAACTCATTTTTCTCAAAATATATTCTCAAAAACTAAGGCCACCATTAGAAATTCAGCTTCCTAATATTTATATACTGGTAAATCAATTAATTTGTAAACAATTTAACTTTGATGTCATAAGGGAAGTTAATTCTAGATTATTTCCATGACAACTACACAACTTGTATTACCATATGTATGTTGACTGAAGCTTGTGTGGGACCAAAACCACCTCTACCAGTAATGGGATTTTTGATGATCCAAGAATTTGAGATTTGGACTTTGAAATGCAAATATTGTGTAATATAGACACATAAAAATGGAGAGTAAATACTAAATTATAGATAATACATTTTTTACATGAAATTACTTTTCCTGATTCTCTCTGACTGGTACAGCTAGGGGAATTCAAAATCAAACCTTTAAAATCATCTAATCATACCTGTGCCTTGCAAAAGAAAAGGAAAAACATTTAAAGAACACATATCACCCAAAGAAGCCAAATCTTCCAATATATCATCCATATTGTTTGAACTGTGAGGGTTTTTTTCTTACTAAAAGATAAATTGTATTTGAGTAAAATCTTGTAAACTCTCATATGGACAAATTTTTAGAGCCATAAAACTAATTTGCTGAAAAGCTCTTAAAAGTACTTTTCATGTGAACTCCTTTCACTTTGTAAGTTGAGACAAGTGACACCCTGACAAATAATTGCTTATTTTTATTACTCATCAATCTCTGAGATATATTCACAGAATTCACAGAATGTATGGGTTGGAAGAGACCTTCAAGATCATCGAGTCCAACCCGTGGCCTAACACCTCAACTAGATCATGGCACCGAGTGCCACATCCAGTCTTTTTTTAAACACATCCAGGGACGGTGATTCCACCGCCTCCCCAGGCAGTCCATTCCAATACTTTATCACCCTTTCTGTAAAAAACTTTTTCTAATATCCAACCTATATTTGCCTTGACACAGCTTGAGACTGTGTCCTCTCGTTCTGTCAGTTGCTGCCTGGTGAAAGAGGTCAACCCCCACCGGACTACAGCCACCTTTCAGGAAGTTGTAGAGAGCGATAAGGTCACCTCTGAGTCTCCTCTTCTCCAGGCTGAACAACCCCAGCTCCCTCAGCTGTTCCTTGTAGGGCTTGTGTTCCAAGCCCTTCACCAGCCTCATTGCCCTCCTCTGGACACGCTCAAGCGTCTCAATGTCCTTCCTAAACTGAGGGGCTCAGAACTGGACACAGCACTCAAGGTGCGGCCTCACCAGCGCCGAGTACAGGAGAAGAATGACCTCCCTGCTCCTGCTGGCCACACTATTCCTGATACAGGCCAGGATGCCATTGGCCTTTTTGGCCGCCTGGGCACACTGCTGGCTCATGTTCAACCGGTTCTAAGATAGAATCTAATAAAGATTCTATCTGAAGTTACCCCTTTTTAGAATGCAGGAGTGTTTCTGTGGTTCCAGTAACAGTTTCCTACCTTGGCTTTATTTGGCTTTCTATAAAATGTCTTATGATGCTACAGAGAGCATAATATTTGTTAAATATAGTTCATAGGTCAAATGTAATAATGTAATAATGTAATAATGTAATCAATTTTCTGTAATAATTGATTCAGGCAATGGCATGAAAACTATTTGGGAATACTGGCTGCTTGGTTGCTTGGGACAGCAAATGTTTTATGATTTTACAACATGGATTTTCCACCTCATTTGATCACACAAAATGTCTAAATTTACTCAGTCTAATGTGCTTATTTGCCTTCTCTTAAGTCCAATTTGTCTGTTTTGACTCTTCCAGAACATAAGTTCTTCAGACTGGGAAATTCTCTCCCTGTTTTTATGACTGAAAAATACATAGTGCCATGGAATGTTGCAGTGCATATAGCTGCAACTGCAGCGTCCACACCAACGAATTCCTGTTGTTCTGTTACGTTCGATGTTTCATTTGCTTATTCAAACAGAACCCTCCCCTGAGATTTCCCCTTTGGATGTACTCCCTGTCATTTCACAATGTGCAGAACTCCATTGGTTGTAATCTCTCTGTCCTGCCCTTTCTGGCACCCAGACAAATGAGTTTGGAAAAGTGCGGGCTGCATCTTTTGTCTGCGTTCCTGATACAGTAAAGGAACCTGCATCTGACCCTTCTCGTCTCCTGCCTTTGTCTACGCAATCTTCACGTCTAGTTTGCAGTCCTGCTCTCTGCAAGGGAACACCAGCACTGGTTTGATACTTTTTGTAATGAATTGCTTGCCATTTATTGCTGTGGACTCCCACCCTGGGACACCTGAAACAGCAAAAGGCACAGCTGCTGGGTGGCCAGGCAATCTGCAGACTGCGTCAATGGAACACACACAGAAACTGCAATGAATAATAGTGATAGATCTTCACTCAAAACTGACAGAAATTGTTCAGCTTCTTGCCTTCTGTAACCCCCAATAAACCATTTCACCTCTCTTGGTCATAAACAGGATGAAACCCTCATTGTAGTTGGCACTAGCAGGACTTTCTGCATCAGTTTGACTATATTGGAAAATGGATTTAGATATGAGTAAGCCACTCCATCCTGAATAAAAATACAATAAAATAAATGTATTAAATATGTTAGTTTCCTCAAGTATCTTTTTCTTCAGTGTCTGAGTCCTGTATGTTTTTTAATTTCTGTGATTTTTTTATTAGGAGCCATTATACTTGCAAAATATTTAGTGGATTTCTGATTACTACAAAGGAAATAATTGTGCTAGATAGGGGAAATCAAAGCCTTTCTAGTGCATGAAAGTACTTGGAACAATTACAGATTTATGACTGCAAAACTCCAAAAAAATGCAGTTTATCAAAGTGGAAGCTCAATACATTTTCTAAAAGCTAAGGACATTTCAGCAATTTCTTAAATGCAAATATCTAAATAAAGATAGTGAGAACTGACCTTTCTGCGGGGGAGGTGTAGTTTTGATGTTGATAAACAAAGGATGTCACAATTAAGAAGACTTGTGATATTTAATGCTGTTTTAATTTGATGATGTGGCAGTCATGTTTGATTGAAAATACTGTTACCTTCTTAGCTGCAGTAAAGACTGATCTGAATTATCATTCACTAGAGGTCTGTGACAAAGGCTTTTATAATCAACCACTTTTTCAATTTTATTTTGGTTAATAAATTCTTGGGAAACAACTCATAGTACCTGTCTCTGAATGTGGGAAGTTGTAGCAATTTCCCTAGAAATGCCATTGCTGGAAATGGTGTTCTTTGGGTTGGAATTAAAATGTCAGTGCACCAACTGTTCAGAAAGCTACTGAGTTTAGTGATACAAATGTTGCCATCTTCCAAGTGAACTAAGTAAGCCAAATATGCTCTTTTGAGACCTCATTGGCTTCTAAGCTTCACTAGGAATAGTTAGATAAATGTGACTCCCGTTTTAGTAATTCATGTATTTGTTACTCTCTACAGAACTTTTCATCAAAACTTTCAAAATAAGTGCTTTTTATGCAACTCTTAATCCCTTACATAAATATCTACAAGTGTCCAATCCAGTATTTGCTGGGTTTCCCTTCCCTTTTTAAACAGAAAGCTGAACATCTGAAATTTCTGAGTGATTTTGAAGCACGTTTGTGCGTATACAAACAGATGGTGTTTTTAGGAGCCTGATTTTTCTGCCCAAACTTCTAATGAGTGCAGTCTTGCATGAAAAGTAGTGGGGGTTTTGTGCAATTTTTTTTTTGGGGGCGGGGAAGGGAAGTCCAGTATGGTACTGCTAACAATGTCAAGATTTGGCTCTGGTTTTTAAATAGTAATCTCCCTACTCTTGAAAACTTAAACCTATCCTGTTAGTACTTATTCTTTTCTTGTTTGGGACAAAGAGGTGCAGCTAACACCTTGGAGCCCCAGAGCCAGTGCATCAATGATAATGGGGATTTTTGTAACAAGAATTGGAGTGAATGAAATAGAATTTTTGGATGCTATCACCAGATGATCCAGCTGGTTTCTGAGGCTTGGGAGTTTGTATACGGTCTATCTCCTCTAAAATAAAATTTCAGATGCTGCCCTAACTTCCAGGGTATGAATCCTTTATTGAGTTTAGCATTTTTAAAGGACAGTTTTACTCTGGATGTTTATGCTAGTGATCCAAAGGACTTTGGATTCAAAGGCCACGTTTATAAAGCTTCTCAATTAGTTCTGAGGCTTGTGTGAAATCATATAGCATCTTTGCTTAACAAAATCATAGAATCATAGAACACTAAGGAGTTGGAATGAATCTTAGAGATCATCTAGTCCCAGCCCCCCTCCACGATGGGCAGGGACACCTCCCATCAGAGTGGGTTGCTCAAGGCCTTATCCAACCTGGCTTTGAATAATGCCAGGGTTGGGGCATCCACAACCTCTCTGGTCAGCCTGTTCCAGTGTCTCACCACCCTCACAGTAAACCTAAATTTCCCCTTTTTCAAATTGTGCCCATACTCATTTTCCTGTCACTGCAGTTCCTGATGAAAAGTTCCTCTCTGGCTTCCCTGCAGGCCCATTCAGATACTGGGAGGTTGTTATGAGGTCTCCACACAGCCTTCTCTTCTCCAAGCTGAACAGCCCAAACTTGCACAGCCTTTCTTCACAGGGGAATGCTCCAGTCCTCTCACCAACTCCATGGTCCTCCTCTGGACTTGCTCCAACAGTTCCATGCCCTTCTTATGTTGGGGGCACCAGAACTGTAATTGGTACTCCAAGTGAAGTCTCACAAGAGCTAAGTACAGGGGAGAATCACCTCCTCTGACCGGCTGGCCACCTTCCTTCAGTTGTCTTCAGTTACTTTGTGGGTTAATTTCCTGCCACTTAAACTGTAGTACCATCTTAAGGTTTTCACGTGTTCTGTTTTGTATGAAACATTTAAGCACGGAACAAATAAGAGAAAATAATTTGTGCACTAATACCTTTTCTAACCTAAGTTTTTAGGTTTACATTTTAGGTGTCACCTTTTGTCTTGCTAGAAGTTAGTGTATAAACAGTTGCAAATGCAAATCTTCACTCTTTTTTTTTCTTGAATTCTCATTCCAGTGGTTTTCTTTGAAGCAGCACTCATAAATATTCTTTAATAGATGAAAATATCCTTGAAGAGGAAATGCATTTCTAAAGTGTTGTAAATGTCAAAGCAAGGATGGAGGTAAAAATTATCTCTGAACTTAATATTTCTATCAGAAAATTCCCCAGAGGGAAAGAAGCTTGCAGAGAGTACTGATAATGCATAAATACCTGTGCTGATTCAAGAAATGATCTTTGAGATCTGATGCATATTGAGGTCTGTGGAAGGCCATATTTGTTTTCAGTTACTTTGTTTCTCCTTGTACTAATAAATTCTTGGATGGCTATGGAGGAACTGAAACTCTGTTTCCCTGTGAGCTTCCCTTTCCAATCTTGGTTTAGATCTCTAATCACAAACTCAGTTTTGCATAAACAGGGTTTTGATCATTCTCTGTCCTAATGAAACCTATATCCAGAAGGCACACCCTTCTGCTTCCTCCATTCAGATGCTGAAGGGGTCTACCCAGATATTGTACATATAGGAATAGACAGGGAGAGTAATCTGTTAATTGTGTCCATGTTTTTAAGCACAGGGCATTGTTTTACTTTACAAATCATGTGTATTCTTTAGTATTTTATAAAATTGATCAAAGTAGGTTATCAAATTACCACCTAATTTTTGGTTGCTACCAAAAAACCCCTCTGCATACATCAAAGAGTAAAAGAATGAATTGGGATACTTGTTATCTGTGAATAACATGTTTGGAAAAGGCTTGGAGTATTTCTTGTGGAGAGACAGTAAAATGCTTAGATGGTGAGAACTGAAAATCAGCAAGGGTTCAGTATGCTGGAGGGCGTTCAGAGAAACTGAGGGAAGTCTGCAACGCTGAAGAAATGCTGGAGTAGGATATTAAATTGGTGATAAGTGGAAAGCTAGTGAGTAGATATGATGAATCAGATTGCCAGTAAATTTTAGTAACTCACAGTAAATTTCTGTCGTGATATCTTACAGAGGTAGAAAGGAACATCGAACTCAGATGGCATGATGAATAAAAGTGCAACATGGAGATAGGTACATATGGAAATTATAAAGAAGATTGTTGTATCAGAATAAAGTACTTTTTCAAATGTTTCTTGAGAACCAGTTGATACTGGTTTTTACTTACAGTGACCAAACAAAGAATGCTTTGGTAGGTTATCAGTTTAAAGGTTTCTCATATCATGTAGCAGCTCTGGGGAACAGTAACATCAAGGACAGGTAGCAAGTCCCTGAAGCTTCACCAAATTGGGACATTCCCTTCAACAGATAAATATTTTATTCTAATATTTTATTCTGAGTTTAATACTCAGAATGTCTCTTGGGACATAATTTCATTTTCTGGCTTTATATACTTTCCGTAAAATGTGGGAATATTTGCACTATGAGAGACACAAACATAAAAGAACAAGGTTGAATACTGAAGGCATCTGTTGTTCTCAGTAGGAATAAGATCCTGAGGGACAAGATGATCTAGCTGAGCTAATATAAATTGTGAACTATGACACATTCATTAAAAAGAAATCTCAAATAGGATTCTAACTTAGAATGCTCTTGAAAAAAAGTCTTGGACCTGCAATATTAAGCTAATTATTGAATGAATATTTACCTCTTATCTGCTCTTCTGATCCGCTGTTTCTTTTAACATTGTGTTCCGAGACTTGGCTTAGGAGTCTGACCAGTGTGTCTCCAGTTGCCATCTTCTGGCTACTCCTTGCTTTTATCACAGGCTGAAATGTAATTTCACAAAGCTTACACATCAGCATTCTTGCTTAGTTTTCAAAATCTCCTCAGTTTCAGAAATACATATAAGATTTGTTAGACTACATGCTGAAATAAAATTGTAATTATTGCAGGTTAGAAAAATGAAATTCAAGTAGGAATACTTTAAACAGCATGAGTGTCCTTCTTACTATACAGGCTGGACTGAATAACATAAAACACAATTAAGTATTGAGATAAGTGTTTCTTTCAAAGCAATCCTCCTCCTTTTCTTATTTGATGCACTTCTTACTCTTCTTTGCACCCAACTTTTAAATGCTGCAACTAATCTAGGTTGAAATGAGCACTTCTGTGTCTTTATGGCTGTCTCCTAAGACTTGAAATTTCATTTTTGGATTAGTCACAGTCTTGTATAACTCCTGCTGAGTTTTTTGTTGTTTGGTTCTCCCCACCTCCAGCTGTGATATCTGGAAAGGTAAATTAAAAGCTCTCAGTAATTTTTGCATATCTATTTTATACAATTTCAATAAGTGATGTCTTCTTGAACTTCAAATCCGTTCAAATCCGTTTTGAAGCTGGCATGATCTCTTACATAACACACTTGGGAAGCAATTCTGGGGTCACTCCTGATATACTATCAATTAGGATACTCTGCTCCAGTAGCTTGTGACCATACTGTCATGTAATGGGAAACACTATTTCTTCTCTTAGAGAGTCTTTTGTCCCCTTAATATGCAATTTTATCTCAGTTAAAACCCCCTTGAAAAGGGTAGAAGGAGGAAGAAAAGCTGATGCAATTGTCTTATATAGCCAAATACAGGCCTATACAATAGATAAAGTAGTATTTTCGTTTGCTGCAGATCTAGGTGCTTTCACTTCCGGCCACGGACTTCAAGTGAAAACCTGAATAGGTAGGAGAACTGCAGACAAGGATAGTCTCCTCCTGCCTCCCATTCACTACAGATCTGGGGCTGCTTGGAAGTAGCAATGGGAACGGTTGGGAGAGTGGGGTTAGGAAGTGGTCTACCTAAATTCATGCATGGCATTAATAGCAAACTGGTTTGGAACAAGCAACACAAACTCTTTGGATTGAGAGATCCAAGTCATCTTAATCATAAATGAGAGTGGATATCCCAGAAAGTGCTTTTCAGCTCTGTGTTTCCAATTTAACTTTTCTGGACTCAAATGCCAGGACTTCTATCTATGTAATTCATTCCTACAGTTTCTACTTGTATGTACAAACGGTTGTGAAGCTGATGGTCTAATAATTATTGGGATCTTGGAGGAAATAATGCTTCTCTCGAGTTAGAGCATGAGCAGAAGGAGTTTTTTGTTGTTGCTGTTAGCTTGGGTTGGTTTTTTGTTTGTTTGTTTGTTTTATTTCCACAGAAGTTTTTGCATGACACACCAGCAAGCATTTTGGTTCTGTGTCTCAGAGCCAGTGGCCATGCCAGCTGTGGTTTGTGGTTGTGAGTCAAGATTACAATACCAAACAAATAGGACTGCAGATCTCCAGAAGCTCAGTTTGAGCTGATGGCCTTTTTAACAGCTAATAGCACAATAAAGACTAATAGTTTACAACCAGAAGTGGAATTGCACTGTGATGGCAATTAAAACCTTTGCCAGAGAAAATGGACATTTCTGAAGCTCTGCTGTTTTTCCAGCCATGCTTTTCTCATTGACACTCCTGTTCTCAGTGTAACCTGAATCTCTGCCACTTTGTCCTCAAATTTAGAAAATTATCACATCATATTTCCTGGTTAGTATGACTACAGTCACTACATTTCACTACAGTTTAATATTACTGCACATTCTCCTACAAATAAAGAAGAAAAAGAGTCCAAACCACAAAATCCCCCAAACACTTGTCAAGTACTTTTTATTCTATAACCCACTTCTTTACACAGCTCTTCTAAAATAATGTTTTTGCATAATTGCCTTTTGCATATCAGTCTACCATTAAACTCTTACCACTAAACTTGCCCACTGAGTTAACAAAAAGAAAAAGAAAAAAAGAGGAAAAAGCAGAAGGTAATTTATGGTCTACTCTTCAAAGTGATGGGGAAGCCAATTCTTGTAATGCATCCTGTTATTATAATTTTAAAATATGGGAAGCTATTTAAACCCCAGAATAGAAGGAGAATCTGTCTATTATATGTCAGATCCGGGGGGTGTTCTGGTGGGGTGCTATGACCTCCTGAAACCGACTCCAGCAGAAAGCCGCTCGGCAGCCACTGCACTCACACAGACACACTCGCTCCGGAGAGCTTCTCGACAGGTCAGCGGCAAGGAGGCAGGAGGGGTCTTTGTGTGGAATTCCACGGCACAGGTTTATTTGAGCTCCATGTGTGAAGGGGACCAGGGACCAAAGACCTTGGGGGATGGAGGTTTTCAGGTTATATCCGGGGGCAGGGAAAGCATTGGGGCAGGGGCGGTACATAGGCGGGACTAGGGAACGGGAGCCAATGGGAAAGTCTGAGGTGGTGGCGAGGAACAAGGTCCAAGGGGAGAGTGGGGAAGGGAGAACTTTCTAAAGAAGGAGCAGATAAGGTATAAGAGGGCGGGGAGACCAACTGGGGAAGTAGAACTGGGATACATTTCCATAACAGAACAGGGCATCCTGGGGGAGGCTTTTTTAGTCACTTTAACCTGAGGAGCTCTCTCGTAGTCTGTCCCTTTCACTGGCTTCCACAATTATATGCATAAATGCAGGAAATATGCCTTTTAGTTTTTCAGATTTGATGGGTCATTCAAATAGCAAGAGTGACAATAAAAATTTGTCTTTCCAAGGAGTCTGAGCCAAGAAGTTTTTGGAAAGCCGAAATTTTATAGGGTGAGTTTTGTTTTGTCTCTGAGATTCAGCAAAAAGAGTTTGTTTGTTTGTTTGTTTGTTTGTTAGGGGATTTTTTTAATGCAAGAGATATCCATTGTAGTTTGATTGAATTTTTAAAGCACTAGCCTTATTTTCACTTTCTGAGAGCCAGGGCTGCATAAGTATATTTCCAGGCAAATTACTTCAAGGTAGGTTTTTTTACCAGCCTCACTCATACAGTCACAGCTGCTTTAAAAATCATTTTGTCTTCAATACGGATTATTCCTGCAATCCTGGGTTTTCTTATATGTCTTTGTACAATTAGAGTTCTCAGATTCTGTACATGTTTACAAGAAGTAATAATCATGCTTGATGTTGGCCTTCCTCCCCAGCCTTAAGTGCAGATTAGAGCATTTCATATATCAAACAAAATAAAATCTCTAGCAAAACACCAAAGGTTCAATGTTGCTTTCCAAAGGGTCCTTAACATTTTTTCTGGAAAAATGTCTTGGCATTAATTATTTGATTGCTTATGGTTTTGTTTTCTGTAACATTTTTGTTACAGCTTTTATCATCTCTTTTTAAAAACTCAGTATCTGAATTTTCACCACCAAAAATCTTTGTGCCATTTAAAATGATGCCTTTCAAACCCAAGGGAAGTAACAGGAGGAATTTTTGCACTTGGTTTAAACTAACAAAAGAAGATCATTAAAATTTGATCACCTTCTTTTTAAATAAAGCACTGCTGGAAAAGGAAAAGCAAAAGCAATTGCTCCTGGCAAACCAGATTTCTTTTTATTTTTGATATCAGATGGTAATAACTAGGCACTAAATTAACTAGTAAAGGACCTGACATAAATGACCACCAATTCGTTAAGATTAACAAGTTTATTAAAAGGAACAATTAGGGTCTTTGTGGTGGATTAGCCAATTCCCCTGAGGAAAGCGCCATGCTGCGTGTCCAACCATGGTCAAGTGGAGTGGTCAGAGACCAAAAAAAATCTCAAGGAACACCCTTTTTATACCCCTTCCCAGAGCACCACCCCTGCCCCCCCCCAAGGGCCCTCCCTTCTGGGGTATTCTGATTGGAGTATTCTAATTCACCAGCCTGATGATTGGTCCATTAAAATGATGTCTGTGCATCAAGTGATTGGTCATTCCTCTTGTCCAATCAGGATTCCCCATTTATCCTTTAATTATAATTCTCTTGCTGTCACCACCTTCCAGAAAATTCCCCTGCTCCTGTCATCTAATGCTAATACCGAAAATGAACCTAACACTATTTTCCCCCCTCGAACTTTATTAATGACCCATTTTAACAAAAACCTTTATAATGTATCACAGCTCTTATTTAACAATTAACTATGCAAATATTCCAACTCTTAACAACTTGGGCCTAAAAAAACCAACCTCTTTTTTTTTTATTCATAACAGATCTGAGAAAGATGGGCTTTTTAAACTCCTCTTTGGAGAAGTAAATGATGTCTGGACATGTTCAGAGAAGTAAACTATGTTCTGTGTTGCAAGGGACAGGAGTGGTTCAGAAAGTTCACGTTCTGGAAAAAAAACATGACAGGAGGTTTAGGATGCAGTAGAGGAAGGGCCCAGCCCATTAATTTACCTTTAAGACTTAAGGACTGACATAGAAACTGTCTGTCTTCCCCCATTCACATATCTTAACTACTTCAGTCATAGCAATGTCTTGCATGATTTAAAGTGAAAATTTACTTACTTCATGTCTATGGGCAAGTATGTGCATTTTGGTGACCCATGTGAACTGCAAGTTCACAATACCTGCACTTCTGGGAAATTGTTCTCACACTGCTGAGCAAGTTCAGAAGTTGGCAGTGCTCCTAAATGGTGACCATGAGACCAGCTTTTGCTAAAATGTCACAGGCAGGAAAGCAAACTGCAAACAGATTCATATTGTAAGAGAAGGTGTTATGGATGAAATCTTGCTATGGACAAGAGAGAGAACATGCCATCAGATCTATATCTGATCCATATGTTTAAAAAGCCATGAATTTATTTTTAGCTTATTTAAAATATTAATAGTGCAAATAGAATTAAAAATATTCTAATAGCAGTAATATCAGCACCTCATAATGATATAAGATATCGTAGTGTGACAGCTTAATGACTAGAGACATTCAGGAAAAATTTGGTTTGCATATCATCTTCCCCTAGATAATACTGTAATCTTCCGTGAGACTGTAGGATGTTTTGAAATAAGATGTCCTCCTATTGATACTATTCTACTTCTATAAATCACTTGCAAAGCAGTCACACAAACCACTCATGGTTTTTTTCCCCTAGTGTTTTTTTTCTCAAAAGATGGAATGTTCCAAAGAAGCCAAAGCAATATTTACTAAAAAAATGAGGAAATCCTATGGTTGTTTTCAGATTAATGTTCTTCTTTCAAGAAAAATATCAACATGTTAAAACATTTATTACCCATTTGTTTTCATCTTCTTATTTTTCTTTAATTGGGTGGAAAACCAAAGAAGTAAGGTATTAAAATGTGACCTATCCATTTTATCTCTGAAGACATCATATAAAGGAGTCTAGATAATGATCAGGTAAAATAATGTGGGATAAAATGTGATTATTAAATCAAGAGGAACTTGAGGTTCAAGAGTGGAGTTACCTAATAGAGAGGAATGAAAACTGTATGACATACCATAAATGAACAAAACTGCTGCGGGCATCTTTGCAATTATGATGCTTATACCTGACAAGTTAGCTGTGTATTGGGAATTGTGAAGGACTGTTGGGTTTTTTGGGGTTTTTTTCCACCTCCCCCCAGTCTTGTTCTTTGGACATAAGATAACTCTAATAGCTTTTTTTTTTTGGACTGAAGAGCTTATCTCTTCCATTTTTAATACACTTCCTACGGTAAAGATAGCTGTCCTGTTCTGATGGGAAAAAGTTTGATGTCGTAATTTCTGTAATATAAAGCATAATTTCTGTTTGGTGACTGAAGGTCTATATCGAGGCGCAGACCAGCTGATATGAACGAGGAAATTTCTGCATGGCCTAAATAGAAGTAGTATTAATAGCCACCATATAAGACCCTATAGTTTAAAGTTTACCATTGTTCTTCTAGTGTACAGGTGTTGTTTTCTTCTAGTAGTATTTCTACTCCTCACAATGAGAGATACAAGCAGTTATATTCCTCTGTATCTTTATGTTCCTGAGTGTCAGTGTTGATTATATAATGTATGTGTGTATTATACCAAAATTATTGTCCTTTGTACTGATCTGTAGAGTTTGGAGTCGTGCTTATTACCAACCTTATCTTCTTGTTCTAAGCTTCAAGTTAGATATTTATTTACAGGCAACTAATGAAGTTATACTCACCTTGACCAGGTGAGTCAATACAGGTTATTATCATTGTCACTGACTTTTAACTTTAATGTAGTTGAGTTCATAATCACACTGCTTCACTTCCTTAGGCTATAGAGCTGAAAAATGTTTTATGTTTATGCTTAAGGCATTTATTTCATCACATCTTAGAGTGTTGTCACTAGGAGAGTGCAATGATTTCATTCTCAATTTCTACAGTTTCCTGAGGTCTCATGCACATGGTCCCAAGTACCTGCCCTACCATTAAATGCTCCCACCTGGGAGCCAAAAATTGTCTTTCACTGATGCCTTTGTGTCACATGTGAGATTGAATTCCCTGGTTGCTCCATTTTCCTGCTTTTAATCTCTAAGATTTACTTTGCCTCTTTTCGTGACTGGTCCCTAGGGACTGATTTAAAGTGGTATGAAAAGGGCAGATGAGGGAGGTTTACCAGAAGCCATGAGTAGTTGTGGCCGGACTTGTCCACATACAAAGAAATGGCTGTATGGTTGCAGAAGAATATGTGGTAGAAGGTAGGGAAACAAATGATGATACTGCACAAATAAGCCCATCAAAATCTACCCACTGTACGTAGTATGCAACTTTAAGACCCTAACACAGACTCAGATGTTTCCTTCACAGGTCCAGCAATGCTGAGTGGGTGTGATACCCTCTGATTCATATCCCTGATGACCATTTCTCGCCTGAAGCACACAGTGGGTAGCTTCTTTAGGCTTAATCTGTATCACGAAACCTACATGAATTTCCAGTTGCCTGGAGATGATAATAAAATGATTTTTGGAAAGTATATATTTTTTTTTGCCTGTAATGAAAGTAAGAGTGCAGAGTATAAAAATTATTGTTTAGTTTAGAGTCATAGAGTTTTGAGTGCATAGAAACCTTTCTTATTATTCATGAGCAAGGTTCAGCTCAGGTTTATCAAACCATAGATATGATCAGATCAATTCTAAGTCTATTTCAAACGCTTTTCCTCTATGTCAGAGTCAAATTTTACATGCTTTATGTGAGAGCTCATCAGCTGTATTATGTGGGAAGAAGATCTATGGGTCCTTATTACAATCACAACTGTTCTGGAAAATCTGGAGTAGACTGGTAACTGCTTGTGTTCCCCAAAGGGCATTACTGAAAGATTCCACAGGAGTGCTGATACACTGTTTTTCTTCTCAGTGTCTGCAGGACCCTGCTAGGAGAGAAAAGACAGACCACAGACCTATCAGCATGGTAATTTAACTTGCTCTCAACACTGGTACTTCATATTTATTAATTAACAGAATCGAATTTTGGATAAAGGAGAGCTGTTGCAAAATTTCTCCAACCAAGACGTAGGCTTTGAAGAAATGTTTGGGCTGTACTATCTCTCTTCTGTCTTTCTCCTCCCTGAGGTAATAGCTGCAGTATATTCACTGTAATACATTTCAATTCATGACAGATTAAGGATGCGAAAACTTAAGGATTTGCACTTTTCAATCTTAAATTTTAGGTTAATTAGAGCATCAAGCCATAGCTAGCATAAAAGGTGAAAGCAAATGCCTGAAAACTGTGAAGAATCCCTTGACTTTGAAGAAGAAATCTAGGGTTTGACCATTTATGGGAAATCCTAGGGGCAAATAAGTTTCGATAAATTGCAGCAGATAATTATTGAAGCTACGAAGTCAACCTTTTTTAAGCTATATATATATATTTTACATAAGTGTATATACATACATACGTCACGGTGACCCGTGCCTTGCGTTCAACCCCGGCTAGCTCCGCACGGGCCACGCGGCATACAGGGCCGCCCCTGTGTCTCTGTGCCAGAGACTGGGTGGCGGCTAAGAGGCAGAGCGAGCCCTGCCCCTTGCTTCGGGCCGTCAGGTGTACCCGGGACGAGTTCCAGGAGCAAAGGAGGTGAAGGAGGGGCAGCCACACCAACAAGTCCAGAGAGTCCTTTATTTCCCCAAACCGGGTCTGGTGCGACTGAGCCAAATAAAATGGCTGAGACACACATTTAAAGGGAGGCGGATACAATAGGCAGGGAAAGGGTACAGCCAATGAGGGCACACACAAGGAGGAGTTTAGGGAGGGAACATATGCATATATAATCAATGAGAACAAAGGATACTAACTGATATCAGGGAAAACCAATGGAATAATGGGAACTAGAGGATTCTGTGGAAGGAAGGGAAGGGTTCTAGGGAGATGGATAGGGGTTATAGGAGGGGTTTGGGTGATGGATAGGGAAAGTGCTGGAATAAGGGGAGGAACCCTGGGTGATGGATAGGGAGGTAAGGGAGGAGAATAGAAGGGAAATCAGGGGAAGGACTGGGACCCGCCACCCGAGGGGGAGAGAGAGGGGAGGGGACTAAACCATTTTAAAACAATCATCAAAAATCAAGGAAAAAATAACAAAACACACCACAACATCCATAGGTGTCAGTATATATATATATATATGTGAAAACAACCTTCTTTTGCATATTTTTACTTACTGGCTTAAGCTGCATTAGTTATACTTAACAGAATTCTCATTGCTAATTTAGAGCAATGCCTATTCTATTAAGAATGATGCGTACCCAGTATGGGCTGGTTTACAGCCAATTTCTGATATTTTTCTCTTTAACAGGTTAATGTAGGTGTTGGGGTCGAAATACAACCTTTACAATATTTTTATTTTGTATGGACATGATATGGATATGTTTTAGTTATATCAAATCTCAAAGATTTATGGAATCTACAGACTATTACCGCTGTGGTTTCTATAACAGGAAAGATGATTCCTTCCATTTTTTCCTGTTCAGAGTTCTCTTCCATTAAATATAGATATAAATATGTGCAGAGTCTGATACAATTAAATGAGTTATAAGAACTTTTCTCTTTTGTTTTGGAGGTAACCCCAAACTTTCTTTTAAATGGAACTAAGAGTCCAAAGCCACCAAAAAACCCCCCAAACTCATGTACTTGATATTCGTATGCCTCAATCTTTTTATTTTTATTTGAAAATAATCAGCAATAATATATTTTTATGTTGAAAGGTACGACCATACATAAAAAACAGGATCTATATAATAAGGAAGATAATATTTTAGTTTTCTGAAGAAAGTTTATTGATAACACTGCCCATACAGCTTTGCATACAGGTATTCGATATATATTGAATATTAAAAGTTAGTACTCTGGCTTCTGCAGTGAGAATTTTACAGTGCACGCACAGAACTTAATGTGCAACATGAAAACTGCCTTATGCCATTTTATGTTTCAGCAGGTAAGTCCCAGTCTTGTTTATTCTCCAGCACAAACCACAGGCTGGCTGTAGAAGGTCAGGCTAGGAAGTTGCTCATGTTTGACACTGCAGCATTCGAGAGTGATGAATATTTAATTAGGCAAGTGTGGACCGTGGGGGAGGTTGAGGCAGCTGTAGATCCTGGTTGACTGTCTGCAGTATCATCTTAGAGTGTTGTGTGAAAATGAATCCTTGGGGTAAGCTTCAAGGACACTGAGTAGGTAAAAAAAGGCTTTCTGAGAACAGCTATCTCAGGGAAGGCAGGAATAATAGAGATAAATGTTTTAAGTATTTCTGTTACACTAGTCAAAGATTCTGGTTGGCTAAGCCAACGTGTTTTATTAGTTTACATAAATGTATTAGAAAATAAGGTTTGAACCTATAGAGTCTGGGACTATAACAGCAATGAAAGTAATTTATTTTATGCAGGTATTAGCTATCAGAATAGAGCACATGTGTAATTTGTTGATATTATGCAAACAGTGTGAGGTAGCAGTCATTTCTCTGTAGTCCTATTTTAAACACAGCAACAGAGCTGTTTGAAGATATTATTCTTAGCAAGCTTTCAGAAGAAATTAAAAATTATGGACAAAAGCAGGAAGATTGTATTAATTTTCAGTAGCATAGGATAAAAAGGCCAGGATAAAAATGTATTATTTTGTATTCCACGTTTAAAAACATTGCATTGTTTGAATAAGTAACAGTTTGGCTAATAGGAAGGTTTTAATTCTGATATGAAGAATATAAAAAGAATTAAAGAAGGTAAATAAGTCTGCTTTCATAACGAGGGACATTGGCTGTCCCCTCACTCTTTGTCCTGGGCTCTGTGGAAGTTATTGTTCCCACAAGACAGAACGTAATCATTTCTACATCCCACGTAGACATCCATTTTAATATGGAGTCCATAGAGCAAGAAATAGTTTCATGTTCCTTGTTGTCACTGCAACATTCAGGACAGATAACAAAGAGCAATAACCATTTTAATCTAAGTAAATTTAGCTATCATGTTACTGCTAATCAGTTAGGAAGGGAACATATGCCTGCGTCTCTGCTTACCCAGCTCATATTCTGTCATGTAACCATCTCTGGTCTGTGTTAATATCCAAGACTAAATTTGGGCAAATGACGTGCAAGAGAATTTTTGTTGCTATTCGCTGGCGGTGGCTAAAAGTGGTAGCTGATATTTTCATAGACATCATGAATAATTTGGAATTACTTCTGCAGTTTCCACTGACTTCTATGATGAATGACTCTCATCCTGCTGCATCCACTTGAATAATGATGGCAAACTTTGGACACCTCAGTGCACAATGCTGTCAAGTCAAGAAGCATAAGTCCACAGAAGAGCTATTAAAATAAATGCAGTAGGGACTGTGATTTAGGAGGACCCTTACTTTTATGATAGGCAAGGTGCAACTGAAGAGATCTGATGATGGTCATCTACTTGTGGCAGCTGTTTATTATGCTCTATCATAAACACCTTGTGCCCACCCATCTGTTTGTTTCTGCCCATCTGTTATTGCTTGCCATGTGCTTAGGTTGTAAATATCGCTGTTGTTTGAAATAAAAAGGTTAAAAATCCTTTGATTAAAAAAAAATTCAGTTGTGGAATTAAGTATTTGCATTAAGGAAGAAAAATGCTCTTACAAGCCTCTGGAGTCAACATCTAGGAAACTGTGTGCAGGTTTTCTGTGCTCCTGGATAACTTCCAGTGGTTGCCCTTTCTGATGGGGTTGAAGCGTTTAATTGAGTTGATTTTTGTTGTAAGATTTCAATTTGCTTTTAGTCAATAGGAAAGGCTAGTTCAGGAGGAAATTTTGTTTTTTGAAGTCAGAGGATTGTGTGCAAATGAAAGAGGTATACAAGGCAAATTGCCTGCAACAAGCCAATCAGCCTGTGCTCTGTATATGTCACTTCAGCTTCTGCTGTTTTTTTTTTATTCTCAGACTAGCAAATTTATATTTGGCATGCACTGTCATCCTTAGTCTATGGGTTTCTTCTCATCAAATATTTGTGATGGCTTTTTTTTCTCTCCCTAAACCATTATATATGCTTTTGGCATTTGAGTCTTTGCCATTGTTACTTAATATGACAACAGCCAAATTTAATTTCTTCTTGAATGTTTTAAGAGATGTTTTTTCTATATTTTATTATTAAATAAAATCTGTATTTAGTAACTTTTTATCTCTCAAAAAACCCCTAGAATGCTAGATAATTCAGCATTATTCACCGTTTTATGCCAGGCTATTGCAATGGTCAGTTCTGAGACATGCAATGCTTTTGGGGTTTAGATTTTTTCTTTTTTGGAAGAAGAGTCAACCCCATTGCCCCAGCAACCTAAGCAATCTGAAAATCATTGGGTTTTTTTACTTTTTTAAAAAATTTGTTTTCATGTTGCTGTTAATATATTTCTCTTTTGGTTTGGTTTGTTTTATAGTGAAATACTATTCCCACACAGGAACAAGTAAATAAATACTGATACATACCTTCCAATAGTGACCCGCTCTGAACTGCAATATTGGTGTAATTTTTTTCTTTTAGTGTTAGACTAAAGCTGTATCAGTGTGTACCCTCCTCTAAGGATAGCTAGGTTGCACTTCAGTTGCCACCAGGTAGGCCTGGGGGAAAGACCTGTAATGCTGAGAAGTTATAAAAATGCATAAGGAATTTCATCTATGGACTGAATAGAATTTAATTTCATACATTTTTGGTTTTGCACTGCTTTCTTGCCTTGGTGACAAAGATTTTTAAGATTTTTCTTGTAGCTTTGTGTAGAAACCCTCAAAGGAAGCAAATATATTATTATTATCAATTAATTTGTCCTGACTGAGCTATAGTATGCTTTGTACATTCAGGGAAATGTTTCCATTTTGCTTTTAGACTTGACTGCAGTTGTTGACAGTCTTTTACAGAAATGGCATATGTTTCCTCCCTAGTACTTTCGCTCTTGTCAAGTACTTAAAAACAAAGTCATTTTGTATATTATTCTAGGAGCCCATGTGCTGGACTTGGTAAAATAATTTGAAAATCTAGTTTACAAACAGCTTTTACTTTTTCCTTCCATTTGCTTTTCCTAATGTCTGAAAAAAACCTTTTGTTTTGTATGCATTTGTTTTATTCCTCCTCCATTATACTAAAATACTGGTTTTTCTAAGTACCTGGTTCCAAAGTCAGAATTTCTACAAACTGATCCAGACCCTTCTGACATTAAGAGGATCTTTTTTCAATAGGTTTTAGTTCAGCTCTTTGGATTATGAATCATTAGGAATGGAACTAGATGGTAGATATAAAAAGTATTTAAATACCTCAGTGCAAAGAGACTGGCTCTGACCGAGGACCTTAGTGTGTCCCATCAATTAAAAAAAGTTAAAAAGGTGTATTACCAATACATAGAAGTTGATATTGCCCAACTGTCCTTCGTATTATTTTACTATATTTTTCAAAAGTACTATGGTGGTTTTATTACAGTTTTCTATTTAACTTTCCTGCCCCTTTTTCTCTGATTTGCTCTCTTGATTTGGGGAAAAAACTTGAGCCTTTATCATTCTTTTCCGCTGACCAGAGAAATACTGGGAGATAGATTTAGATCCAATGCTATCAAAATATTGAACTGATTGTTAAAAATATCCTGGTGAAACTAGTCAAAAATCTTTCATGAACTCCTCCTTAGGTAGCAATTACTGTTATTGCTGTGTTGAAATGGAAAGGCTTAGGAAACAGTGTCAGAACTGATACAGATTTGTTTGTGGGGGTTTTTGGGGGGGAAGGAAGAGCAAAGCATGGTGTTGGTGATACATGCTTATGGCTTTAGAAAACCAGTATTTCAGTTCTTTAAGCTTCAGTTATTTTCGGTTCCTTATTTTGAAGTAACACTGCTAGTGAAAATTCTATAAAGCAGTTGGAGATGTCAAAGGGTTAAAACAGTCAAGGACTCCAGCTCAGAACCATTTGCATTGGCCTCTTCAGTCCTCTTCTAAAGAAGAGATACAGACTTATGGTTTCAGTATCTCTTCACCTCTACCAGCTATTTAAGGAGTTTTCCTTTCAGAAATTCCTCCTTTCAGAGGAGTTCAGAAATTTGTAAGGCGCACTGGCATCTCCACNGGTGTTGGGTTGGGGATTTTTGTTTGTTTGGAGGTTTTTTGGATTTTGGGGGTCTTTTTTTGGAGGTTTTCTTTGGTCAAACTGTATTGTGTCTTTTCAGAAAAAACTGTGCCAAGAAATTAGTTCCTGCTTAAGATGAGTGGCTGTAGGAGGTAGTGCAAACGTGAAATACTGGAATTTGCCCATATCCTTCTCAGACTAATCTGTGTTGGAGTTACCTAGGGGCTTCTGTGAGCTATTTCATTTTGGTTCTTTCCATTATCTGTGTAGCCTTACTGGAAGCATAAGACTGCATGTTTGTGATTCAGATAGCAGACACAGAAACTGTGTCATCTAACTGCAACTTCGATAATGCTTTGATGTATTGTTTCTATAATGTATTTATCTCTGCTCACTGCATAATATAGACAATAGCTTGAATATGTGCATTTGTGTTAATTGTAATTTTTTAAAGGCATTCACCAAAATGTTTTATGGTCAGTGCTGTCATTAAAATTAGATCAGTTGATGATTTTCTTCTGTTAAGCTTTTCCTTAATGGGTTGTCTTTTTTTTTTCTTTAAACTGTATTAAGCACTACATATTGCATCACCCTCTAATGCAATAGAGCTGTTCTCTAGAAGGGAAGTACTTCAAGGGAAATGAAAACATATTCTTTGGGTTCTGTGGTCATGGATGAAGACTACAGCAGATCATTTTTATTAATAAGAAACACTTCTCAGCAAGTTGGAAAACAATGGATTTATAAGGGAGCAGTAAGGAGTACAGGTAGCTTCCTAACGAGACTTCCTTGGAGAGATCCTAACCACACAAAGCTAACTGTGCGAGAGCCTGTTTCCCAGCTGCAGCAGGTCAGGGAGCTGGAAAGCACGGGCAGGTCCCCACACAGAGATACCAGCTGGGTTTCTGCTTCTTTTTCCTGCTATACAGGTGTGCAGTGCCCTGGCGTTTCCATGACCTTCAGGCAGGCTACAGGGCCCGAGGCCGACATGCAGAGTGCAGGTTGAGTGGAGCCCCACCAGCTCACACCTCGATTACATCTCCGCAGGTCAGGCCGGGGCAGGACCGTCCCTCGGCCCCGCCGTGCGCGGCCGCTCTGCGGTCGGCTGGGTTGCCCCCTCCCAGCACCATGGACATGGAGCAGCGCCGTGCCCTGGCCGGCTCCCACCTGCCTGCCGCTGCTCGCGGGAGGAGCGCAGAGCGGAGCGGCTG
>WEIT01002651.1:9518-32692 GCA_013389985.1 Dryoscopus gambensis | reverse complement strand
TACATAAACACATATATGGAAACCACAATAGCATTTTCTACTTATGTAGCAACATAATAATAATTTTTATGAATTGTAAATTTAAAACAGAAAATTCCACTTTATATATACTCGTAATACTACTACAGAATAATATTTCATAGCCTAGAAAAGCATATTATAATGAAGATAATTTTAAATATTTATGGTTATACTCTCACCATATTTACACTATACATTTATAAAATTTTAAGAAGCAAGCCTTATTCATATTTGTGTTCTTTATACTAGGAAATAAAAATAGCTTCTTCTTACAATAGTTACATGAGAACAAAAGGTGCTCAAGCCAACCATAAGGAATTAATAGCTCTATTTCTTAGTACTATTTAATGAAAAAAAAAAACCCTCCAAGAAGTACAAGTTTAATTTTAAGTGCTCAATTGTTAGGCTATATATGTATCTTGGTAGCTACCAAATGACTAGCTGAAGATTTTTTCATGCTTTAACTGCTTTCTCAAATACGTTTGTGAAATATAATCTGCATGTAATCTGTATGTATCTATAGCCCTTCGTCAAGAGGTCTGAACATTCTTTGCTTCAGAAATGATTAAGAACATTGATTGGAATAGTAGGCACAACTGAGTTACAGAAAAATGCATCTGTAAGCTACTGCCAAGATATCCTGCTCAAAGTCAAAGGCAGCTGAAACATCACTGAAGGACATGTTTATAACAGAAAAAGACAGCACTACCATATGAAAGGAATAAATTTATCTCAATAACAGAGAAAACACAGACCCTAATGAAAATGTTTCAGGAAAAATGAGTGTATTGCATGCTTCTGACCAAAATTAATTAGAGTTTTAATGTTTTACATTTCCACCATAATTCTTTAAATGGTGCATTTATTTCATAGTAATAAACATTCGGTTCATTAAGTAAAGTTCAAAATCTGTGTTACTCGCTACATTTAACAACCTTTGGCCCTCTTCTTCTGTATTTCTTGATTCAGGTTTCCAAAGCATTTGATAAGCAATTGAGGAACACAATTAAATTTCATGACTCTGCATATTTAGGATTCTTACCTCATTGAAGACAAAGGACAATTAATCTACCATTCTATACTGAATTTCAACTTTAGTGAGCCATGATAGATACTGAAATGAACTTACAGGAAATGCTTAATTAAATTACTGTAAAGAACATAACTGAAGTTTTTTCCTTCCTTATGACAAAAGAAAATGCACATTTAATTAGAAAAAGCCTACTGTAGTATTATAAATTTAATAACTTAGGAATTCATTAAAATATTGCTATAATGTGACATGTAAAAATTCAGAAAGCTTTTTTCTTCTTATTTCATCAGAACATTTCACCTGAGGACAGCCATGAAATTCTGTTCACGCTCAAGGCATAAAAGCTGGACCTTTCAATGGAGTTAATATGATGACGTAGGGGTCTGAACAACAGCAAAGGCCTTTCTTTTGTCACTTATTTTCCAAAACGTGATGTAAAAATTACTTTATATTTGCTGTAATACTAAACTCCTATATTTAGTTACAATCCATGAAGGTGCCAACAGAACAGACAGAAATGAATGAAGCTGTAGAAGTAGACGAAGAATAGACTGTGAGAGCAGATAGAATCTGTGCTATTAATGAAGAAATTAGAGAATAAAAAGACTTTTGCTTTAAAAAAACCCCACCAACCCCCCCCAAAATTCTTTTCAGCAGGTCTCCCAAAATACATGATGATACTTAAATTCAGAATCCACCAACTACAACTAAGCAAACATTTCAATTACTTCAACAACATCTATTAAATAAAATCCTCAAAAGAGCATTTTAGGCCAGGACCAGATCCATAGTGTCATATTAGCGGTCCCTTCCATCTCTCATGGAAGATCTTTTCCTACTGTTATCATTCATTTAATCTGAATTAACAGAAGCATTGCAGACCTACCCAGAAGTCAAAATCACTGCCTTCCAAGCTGTATAAGCATACTTTTAATCTGACTGTATAGAATCACAGAATGATTCCCTCCATCCATTTGGCTATGGACTTGAAACCTAACAAGACAAGAAATCTACAGCTTTAAAGGCTGGACTTCAGTTGTTTTGATGGCAAAGGAAGTGTTGTATATTTGTTTTTGTATTTTGACTTTATTACTCTATTTGAAGGATCCTGTTCTGACCCTGTTATGATGCCTGAGCAGTCCTGTTTCACACAATAGATCAAATCAGTTGCCTTTGATGGACCAAGGGTGTACTGGTAATAAACACGTAGTCAATTTGGAATCAAAATTGTAATATTTAATATACTGAGGTTTTAAAGGTTTCAGGCTGATCAGCTCCTAAATTAAAAAAAAAAAAAAAAAGAAAAAAAAAGAAAAAAAAGGAAGGAAAAAAAAAAAGAATGTATTAGATTTAACAGTAGATCTCTTCAAACCCCATTCTTCTTTGCATTTCCAAGCAAGGATCTAAAGCCAAATGTGGGTATACTGAGGAATGTTTTGGTATTTTGTCATGATAGCAATGTTGCTTCACTGTAATTTTTTGAAGTCAAAATCAGATGAAATTCTTTCAACTGCAAATAATGTGATGTCCAACCATTTCATGTTTCAAATACCATAAAAAGGAACTTTCCCAAAAACGTGCCCTGTAAAAGCAGTATCTGCCTTCAAACATATTCTCAAATCCTTCCAAAACCTTATATCTAACAATATTGATACTCTTTGTGGAAAAAAATAAAAAAAATAAAAAAAAATTAGTTGCCTTTTGGAAAATTAGAATCAAATTAATTGACAGACCTCATCTTGATGCTGGTATTCACCGCAAAAACGGCTTCTTACACGTTCATTGTGCATTCGTTTTCTGATAAATTTGTAAGTCACTGCTTCACTAAGCCACATCAAAGTCATCTTTTGGTTTGTCAACAGCTTGCTTCCTATCTCTGCCTACCATCCAACAAATCACACATAGCTTTCTTAGAAGAGTGGGAGAAAAAATACTTTGATGTGATTCAATTACTGAAAAGCTATATTCTAAAAGATTCCCCAAGCTAGGGATATTTGGCTAAAACTAATTAGTGGTTTGCATATTTATGCTAGAAGAGCTCATTACAGAGCTTACATTATAAATTGTTGTTTATGTACTTTTTCCTTAACACTCTGAAGTCACATAATATCATTCACTGAAACTCCTTTTGAAGCTCACTAAACTCTCTGCCTCAGAAGGCTTTTTGTCTCCCATTACATCACAGTGCTTCCAAGGCATAATATTCTTCACCATATTATTCTTTACCATCAAGGGCCACAACTTGCAAACATGCATACATGCATCGTTACATTCAACTCATCTGATTACTGAACTGAACACTACCATTTACCGTGGCTATATATGAACTGTACTGTAGAACAACACTTCTCTGAAATGGACACTGAGTTTAAACAGCCCCTGAATCAAGCAGGGCATTTTAATTATGGGTAGTTAAGAGGAAGTTGAGGCTATTTTCAGAGGGCTATGTTTTCCTGAAATCCCAGTGCCGCCACTCAATTGCCTCTACAGTTTCTCTCCGTCACTTTACAAAGGGTCAGCTACGATCCCACGGTGATGTTTGGTACTTGCTACTCTCTGTTCTTGCTCAACAGCTGCTCTTGTACCTGTCAGTGTTACCTAACAACAACCAGCAAAAGCTTACATCTTCATTCATTTTACTTAGTTGCAATCTATTTGGTTTAATTCATTGGCTTTTGTCTTTCTGCATATACAGGAGCTGCAGGAATTGGATATCATGATTCTAAGAATTAACAGCCAGTAGGTATTTCATTATTTTCTGTTTACTGATGATTTAAGATAAACTTACCATGTCTCCTTTACTCACAAAACTGAACAGGTAATATATATAAAAAATGTTATGTAGGAAAAACAGGCTCATGTTCTTCTTTGGCATATACCACTTAGTATTCAAGACAACCCGTTTTGCTGCTTCCTCTCCTCTACACGTAGGTTAGACAACCAACAAATCAAGAACAACAGAAGTTTGTAGCACTGCCATTTAAATCGGCATTTAAATTTAGGAAAAAAGGTAACTTTACTACTTATTCTGCCAATGTAATTTTTAAATATGATTATTAACTATATACAACTGTGAAGAAAATAAAGCAAATGCCATCTATTTTGGCAGACAACAAATCAAGGATCTTACTTTTCCTACATTAATTGATGTTTCTCTTTGTCTGTCAGGACTCTCCTTAAGGTCAGTGAAAGTTATTAGCATTAATTACTTGTTACTTGAACTGGACTTAGGTATTTTCAATGCATTTGCACTCAAGGAAACCTTTCAGGAGGTAAGTTCTCAAAAGAGCAAATTATGAAAAATTTTGTTAGCTGTTGCTTCAACAACAGCTCTGTCCACTGAGAATTCCACCAAATGATGCTTTTTAAGACCTAGATATAGAAAGACCTCTAGGTCCTTCAAAGATTTTGCTGTTCAAAATGATAAATGATAATACATAGATATAATATTTATTTATCTGTCATATTAATAAATAATCCAAATCTGGCCAAGTCATACCATGCCACATGCTATATAAACACATATGAGGAGTTTGATCATGTAGAGTCTAAAATCAGTTGTGAAAAAAAATGAAAGAAGAGAAGAACAAGAAGTAAAATATCAGAGAAGCTAAGGGGGTCAGGATAACGGCCACGTCCATTAATCACATTTGGTTCCAAGTATGGCGAATAAATGAAGTGTTGCAGCGGCTGAACCAGCACCTGTGGTGGCCGGGGGGCCAAAGAGCCCAGCTACAGGAGAGACCCGCTGGTGGGCAAACTCCGAAGTCTAAGATCCCCCCTTAACTCGGTGAGAAGAGCCGCTCCCACCAGGCCTTGTGAGCCTATGTAGATTCGGTCTGTCTGACTGGCCAGCTGACAGACGCCCCTTGTATCCCTTACAGGCCTGTAATCCAGCCCCCACTCCCCCCCCTCCTTCTCCCCATTGGTTGGTGTTGTATCACCTTGCCTCCCTTCTGTACCCCTTTAGAAGTGTGTCCCGAGTGGAAGCTGCCCCCCTTTGTCACTGGACTGCTTCGACATGGCTTGGTAAATAAACCCTGCGGAACTCCATACGAGGGCCACCTCCTGACTCTTTGCCTCTAGTGACGCTGAGCTGGCCAGCTCAGTGTGAGCGTGGCTGCGTGTTTCCACCGCACGGGTGAGAGAGCTGCTTGCGAGTGTGCCAAGAAGCACTGCTGGGGGTTCCACGCTAAGGAACACCTCTGGAACAAAGCAACAGCATCTCCATCAACACCCACAATGAAGAATAATTAAAAAGTGACTATAATCAAAATATATATAAAACTGTTTCAAATAGCATTTTTTTAAAATAAACTGATTGTACAGGACAGACACAAAAAATCAGACAGTTATTGCAGATGTTTTATCAAAACAATACTGAGTCAGTCTCTAGATGTGTCCTTCTGCAGGAGAAACTGAGTTGAGGTCAAGGTGACAACTCCCTGTGTAGGAAAAGCTGAGGAAACCTCTGGGTTTCTGGAAAACCTCATTGAAGAAGAGGAAGAAATGGAGAAGTGGTACTTAACAGGTTTTCTAATCTAAATGAGGGTCACTAACAGAAACCAGCATAAAGCTAATGCATGTGTTGATAATAAAGCAAGGTCTGAGATTCAGATGAGGAATTTCTCAACTAAAATCTCTGACATTTCTATCCCTACTATAATACTTATTCGGGCTGGAGGGTGTGGAAATTGAACTCACTGCTACGTTAAAGAACTTGTCCATAAAATGTGAATAATAATACTTTCAATGTCAGGATGGAGCTCTATGCATGAAAAGATTTATAGAAGTGCTAAGTGCTGTCATTGTTATTACATTCAGAAAGTACAGAAGACTTTAAAAGCATTAACGTTTCTAGCACAGAGCATCACCTATTCTTTCTGAAGCCAGAAAAGAAGACATAAAATGAGTGTAGTTATTGCAAGAAATTGTCTGATTTTAAGTTCTGATGCTTATTTTTTGTCTCTAGAAAAAGTAAACAACCATTAATAGCAGAAATTTTATGATACATGACATTGTATAACATGCAGCAACCTATAAAGTATATGAAAAACAGTTTTACTTCATATAAACTTGCTTTTTGTCAGGAAATTATTTAATTGGAAAGATGTATTGAGAGCAATCAGAAAGCAATGCATATAAAATGTATCTGATTTGGAATGATGAATAGAGAATGGCGTCAATTTTTAAAATATAATGTAATAAGGAAGTAACTACCAAGTCAGTGCTAGTACATCAGCCAGTGGGATCAAATGAAATTGATGCGCCTATTCCTTTTTCTCAGAAGGAGAAGCATCTGCTCTCCAAGGAAGACCACATCGTAATGGAATTTAAGTGGTGGTCCATTTTCTCTCTGTGAAAACTGCAGTGGTCATCTGGAGTAAGATAAGTTTTTTTAGATGAACGAACTTTCACCTTCAGGCCATCTTGCATCATTTGAAGATAATTGTTAAGACTGTGATCAAGAGTTACATCTTTGGGTGTAGAAACTTTTGGATATTTAACTTCTGATTTTGGATTTTTAAAAAGTATCATTTATATCCTGTCTTGTGCCTAGAATTCAAACTTTACTGTCCACTCAGTGGACAGTGGAAGTGTCATACACAATATTCCTTTCATCCAAGAACAGCAATCATTCATTTGTCCTATTAACATCACATTTTCAGACATGGTGAGCACTGTCTCTACATATAACCAATTTTTTCTCTTGCAAATGTTTATTTCATTGAGAAAAATAAAAGGCAGAATTTTCTTTCATATATTTAAAACTTTAATTACAGGAGGATGACTATTGCTACTGCCCAACACGTTAAAGTACTTTCTCTGAACAGAACTGTCACTTATACAGTATTTAAATTTACAAAGTGATTTCCACATGAATGGGATTGTTCCAGGCTGAAAACAACATTTTTAATACCATAAACAAACAAGAGATGAATGCGCAAAATGAACTGTTTAACAGGGGTTTATGTACCCCTTGTGCATTGTATTTGGAAATGAAGTCCTTAAACTCAGAGGCAGAGGATTCTCTGTGGATTAGAAGAGAGACATGCGGTCCTTTCAGCAGCATCCTTTTATACCAAATTTGGCACTAACACCCTGTTTGCTTCAGCAAATGACTTCACGCTTTGTCCTTTTAATCCAATTTCCACCATAATATAGACTGAAGTGTTGTGAAAATACTGAAAGAGGATGCCTGGAAATTTATTGCATTAGAAATCTAATCCAGGTGGTAATCCAATCCCACACAGCAGATTTCTCATTAACTGAGATGTTTAACCCACAGATGGCTTTATACAAACCAGCATTCTGCACTAGCTATGACTGGAAATAATTCTTACACATCAAGACATGACTCAATAAGGCAAGTAAGAGGCTAAGTCTGACAAGAAGAGGTAGAGTCACTCAAAGCAAAGCTACAATAACTGATTATAACACTCATCCCAAGTTGAATAGCTCTGATTTGTAGGTTATTATAGCATTAGGTACTTGGCTGGTGCAGCCCAGTATACGAGAGTATAAGCCCCCCTATTCAGCAAGCACTTCATCATTAGGTACTGTCTCCTCTCAGGTGAAGGCACCACTTGTACCTTAAACAGCCACCCCATAGCACACAGGAGCCCATTCAGAAAAACCTTATTCATATTTTACCATCACAGAAAACTATAATTTCCTAGTCAATGAACATTGCTACTTTTGTCTTCTATTTCTTGAACTGATTCTTTCCTGAAAAGGACAGACACTTGCAGATGCCAGCAGCTTGCCATGTACGTGTCCTGCCCAGAAAAGCAGCATCCCCGTGTTCTCCTCGTAGAAGCCATGGGCCCATTCGTGTCCCAAAGGCAACATACAAGGCTGCTGCTCATTGCTTGTGAATATGAGGTCAGACTTCCTGTCAGCACAATGAGATTCACCAGGGATTTAAATAAAAAAATACAAACCCAACAGTCTTCAAGAAACTTAAACATGATGGAGGCACACCACTAAGATATTCACATCACAACAGGCAGTGCCACACACCTTTTTATCCTAGCCAAACAAGTATCTATTCACAGAGGTGTTTGTCTTGTTATAACATGTCTTGAGCAGAAGGAGAAAGAAAAATTACTACCATTGGTGAAGCAAACATTTTCTTAATGTAGCTTATTTCAAATTTGTCAGTTTTGTATTCTTCTTCACAGAAAGGAAAATTTGTTCTTTAATAACTTCTGTATTTTTCACAAAGAATAAGGTTTTGTTTATACAGGGTATTTCAAAGTTAGGCTGGTAAAAGCAAAAGAAATGTGCAGGAAGGAGGAAGAATACCCAAAACCCCAGAAAATACATTCCCTGGCAATATTTTTTCCTAGCTGATTTGAAGTGCATTTTTCATGCACTGGGTCTCAGCAATAAGCCAGCCTTCTTGCTTAATGAAAAGAATTTGCATTCCTGGTGTATGTAAAGATACAGGCTGTATCTGTGATTCTCTTCTTCCTGCTTCTCCAAGTGACTAAGGTGACAGCTAAGACTTTTATTTTGTCTGAATAGTTCATTAAATGCAACACAGCCCTCTGCTACTCCTTGGGTAAAGTCCCAAACATATTTTTTCATTTTAAAGGTCTTATCCACTGATACAGACAATAAAAAGGAATTTTCTCCATGCCCAATTGGTTATTTTGAGTTGGTAACTAGACAAAAAGCTGATGAAAATGACATGTCTCAATGTTGCTCCACTTTCCTCCCACAAACTGCTTTCTTAACTTGTGTAGGATTTCATATGTAGGTGTATGTTTTACCACCTTCAGGCTTGTTTCCTTCTAGCTTTCACGGCCTACTTCATAGAATTCTCATCTTTTAACCAGGAAAGTTCCTGGAGATTCTTAGGATGACACTTATAATCTTATTAGTGTCATTTCCTTTGGATACAAGCTCTTCTTTGTTGCTGTTCTTCATCTACTTCTGTAAAAGAACATCTCTTGGTACAAGGATAAGGTAGACATAACACCTTACCACTTATAGATATATTCAAAGTGGGGGACTGAGTAGATTTCCCTAGAAAGGAAATTTCTGGCAGTTGTTTTGCTTTTTAAAAATTCTAAGTCATAATTTTTCCTCTAATCTTACATTTAAAAGTATTAACATGAAGAAACCAAAACAGGCACCAGTCTCTCTCCCTCTCTAAAGAATTAAAACATATTTTGGGACTATGTTCCAACCAGACAACCACGACCCATGTGGATACAGTGACATATTTTTGTTATCACTTTCATAAGCCATATTTTAAAATATTTTAGAACTCCCATTACATTAATGTTTCATCACTTGGAAAAATATTTAGAATCCATAGGAATGAGGCCTATACCCATGAGATATGCCATGAGATACATAGTGAAGGGATTTCCATGAGATGTGTCACACCCAGCCCCTCTGATCTCTGAGGACTAGCTGGAAAGCAAGGGTGTTTATTTTCTGCCAAATTTCTATACTCCTAATGCAACAGATTCAAACAGTGATAACAGCAGCTTTTGTCTCAAGTGTTAAGAGATTTTCTGAGGAATACAGCAGGTTGTGATCATCTTTATATCAACTGAGATAATTTTTTTAACTAACTTCTGTATATAAAATCATCCTGCTTTCACCACACCAGATGCATGTGCCCCACTAATCCAAAAATATTAAATGCATAATTGAATTTCATTTCCTTAGGGCATATGATTTCATAACCCATGGCAGGAAAGGATGAGAAGAGTCAATTAACAACAAAATGCCTGTCCAAACAAATGAAAGGCCAGACCTCCTCAAAAGCTTGGCTTGTGCTTTCTACATTAATGTTTATGAACCAGTGATCTATCAAGCCCTTCAAAATCAAGCAGTAGATACTCTGCAGTTAACAATTTTTTTCATACTCTCTGAGAGGCACTGTCAAGGATATGTTGCTTAAGAAACTTTCACTTCAGAAAGCCCTAGGTGTATCTCTCCTGAACATGTTACTGAAATATCATTTTCAAATGCAAGACTGGCTGACTTGCTGAAATTTCTAAGCTATGCACTTACAGCTTACTGGAATGCTATCATGAAAAGACCAATATGACCTCACTTCTGACAAGTGACAGCTTTCCTTAATGAAGTTAGTTGGTGCTAGAAGATGTGAAGTGAGCTCTTCCGAAACCATTCTGAAGATGTGAATTCTCATGCTGGAATTCAGAAGCCGCCACCAGTCAATCAAAGTCTAACAAATTATATGATTCTGGAGTTTGCTTGCCTCAGAAGGATTGATGTATGTTTGAAAAGTATGAGGTACTAGCAGTCGGCGTATCTGCTCCATCTGCCATGAAAACAACACACTTGTTCTGCAAAGCAGACAGGCTCCTTTGGTTCTGGAAGGAATGAAGACAACCAAGGACTTCTCAGTACTTTCATTTCAAAGCACAAGAAGCTGCCTTGTAATGAAATCAGTTCATGTGATGTCTGAAGATACTGAGTTTACCACAGTGAGAAAAGCCTCTGCTATGTTCAACTATACATATTGGTAGCCTAATGCAGTTTTTGTCTGATGAACTTGTCCCACACTATTTTGAGCCAATATTTTGAAAGATGCACTGTGAATGCAAATTTGCCAGCATGGATCTTCATAGCCAAAAGCCAAATGGATGTGCTGGCCTAAATAAGTGCCTGATTTCCAAGAGGTATGATGCCCTACTTTGATACAGACATACCCTCATACAGCATCTCCTTTATTCTGAACCAGAAAGCAGTGGAACCTACCAGTTAAAGCAGGTTCTTATCTTGTATGTAGGCAGCTGTTTGGATTGAAGTACTGTGTTATTCTCAGCCCTCTTACATAGCTGACCACAGTTCAGTGTACATAAAAAGCAAAATGTTAAAAAAGCTCCCAAAGACTTGAACAAAACATAACCCAAGGTAATCAATCCATTTCTCTGCAGTTGGATACAGAACCACTGTTAATTTCAATAATTGTGACTCAAATATTCTTTCCTTTGTTGAGCTCTCTGAAAATTAGTAAATTTGCTTGCACAAGACGCATTTGATGGACAGTAGAAGGAATGCCTAGACCATAACTCATCATCCTTATGTTCCACATTGATTTTAGGATGCAACAATGCAAAAATCCCCTAATACATATGCTAAAAACATTCTGGCAAGAACAGTTGGCAAGCTGTTCTACAGAGTGCCCATCCAAGAGTAAATTCCACTCTGTCTGCAAATAATCACAAAAGGTAAAGATTCAGAGTCTGTAGGAACTGGAAATGTTTACAGAAAGAATTATAATTGAAATTGCAAGTTTCTTTCAAGCTACTGATCATGCAGTACTAAATAAGCTTTATTACCTTATCATAGCAATTAAATTTTGTTTCACATTAATGACATTCTTACCATGCCTGAGATGCTAATGCAATTTGACAACAGCAAATACCATAAGATCACTTAGCTTATTCCATGTCACTTGTGGGGACAAATTCACAGCTTTACATTAATGACCTTCCAAACATACTAATTGCTTCCAAAGTGGACTGCTTCTGTGATTTTGTCATGGAAAGATTCATTCTCACACTGTCCTTTAATATCTGATTTTTAAAGAAAACAATTATCACATTTCTAGGCAGCACTTCTAAACCAAAACACTGGGTATACCCCATGAAATTATATTTTCATGTTTCTCATTAAATACATGACCTTACTAAACCTCCCAGCTTATTTCATCATCAGTGTGACGTGATACTAATGAATGATTAAAGTTAAATTTATTGCTGTAAGAAAACTCTTGGATTTCAAAGTAAAATTCTTACATACATCAGAAACAATAAGACTTCGTTTCAGCTTTCTGCTTGTTTGCAAAAACAAGCAGATGTGATGTTCTGTGTGTTCTGTGATGGATGCCTTGGGTCTTTTGTGATGGGACTGGCTCCAAAAAAAGCAATGTTTCTTCTGACCAGGTACCTTGGAGAGCACCTCTCCAAGAAGACTGCAAAGTTGCAGCTGGAATTAGGGAGCTAGTAGCCATAAATGTGGGAGTTGCTGCTGCAGGGCTTGGGAAAGGAGGTATTCACAAAGAAAGCACAAAACTAACCACTCACCCTTCAATAGATTAGAGAAAGTGTCACGATATGACACTTTAAAGTACTACAAATCAAATGGTTTTAAAACAGTAATAAAGGGACAGCTGCGAATTCTGCAAAACAGATGCAGGCTTTCATCACATGTAACTTTCCTCTTCTGTTACTACTTCCTTTCAAAGAGTACCAATACTTCCCTGCATTTTCTTGTTAAAGAAGCTGGAAGCAGAGCTGAAAATGTGTTGAGATACCACAGTATTTATATGAACTGTAGTATTTGTGTATAAAACGCTTCATTACAAGTGTATTTTGGATTCTAATTATATCCTTATTAACCTAATTACTTTGCTATGTATATATTAAAACATAATTATATACTGTGGTATGTACCTCTCCACAATTACATTTACTGCTAAGGCTAATTTTAACTAAATTAAGAGTTCATTCAGATACACTCAGTATACACGTATTTTGTATGTTTTTCCCAACCTACATTACTGTTGTACAAAACAGTGAAGTGCTAGATATATCTTAAGTTTTCTGTAAGAATAAAATTGGTACCTTTAAATTGACACTAAATATGTGTCATAGTTTTTTAATGTGTTCTAAACAAAATATTTGCAGGATTAGTAAGAATTTTACTGCAAGCTGGTTTTAACTTTGACTTGACCTTGACTTTTTCTTTTGAAAAAAAGTTTTCATATTCATACATATAATCCTGTTGAAGATGGGGTTAAATTTGTCTGAAGCATTTTAATAAAATACAGAAGACCTCCTTTAATTTATGGCATATATATTTTCAAGAAGGAAAATGCTGATATTATCTTGGTTATAAGCTTGCTGCTGAAATGATTTAGATATTCTTTTCCTTTCACACAGTATCAGTATAAAGCTTTTCTTTGCATGCAATGAATTATAGTTGACACTTCAAACCTATTCTATCAGTATCTTCTAGTTCAGAAAAATGAGAAAACATAAATATTTATTCTATGTATCCAGAAAAGACACAGGACTCTGATAAAAATGATCCATTATGGAGTGATGAATAATTGTTACATGTGTCACACTTGGAACAGTAAAGGGCAAAAAAATTTGCCACTTTTTAATATGAGGATTTGAGGTTATTGTGCAAATAAAAATGCAGTCATTTTATCATAGTGAGCTGATAAGTGTTTAGGCCCAGTGATTTCTGATGACGTTCGCTTCATGACTATGGATGATGAAGCTGCTTGATACAGATCCTTGGTCTAAATTGATAAAAGCCTAATAATGATGTGCTTTAACAGTGGAAAAGTATTCATGCAAACAACCTTCAATTTTCCTGGTTGATATGTGCAATACCTCTCTAGCTTAAGCTTACCAATTAATAAGACTAGGAATTCATTTGTTGCATTCTGTGATCCGTTCACTGTCTTTAATCTTGTTTCTATTACTAACTTAAGTTTCTACATTATCTAGAGAAGTAGAGGCTATTATAACCTGCTTAATAATGAACACTGTAGGAAAAGAATGTGAAATTTCCAAATATTTAAAACAATATTATCAGCCCTATCATCAGTCTTTCCTTCAAAAAAAAAGAGAAAGATTTCTCCTATTAAGTGCAAACTCTAGCCAAAATGCAGTAAAAAGAACTAATACAACATTATTTATTTATTTACTTATTTATTTATTCATTTATAATCCACAATGTCTGGTTTTATACTAGAAATGAAAGCTCTTGGAGGTAATTATCTTTTTTTTTCTTTTTTTTTTTGATTCAGTGATTTTAACCATATAGTCCTGACTGCAACATAGAAATGCATTCATGCTACAAATTATGGAGCTATAAACAAATACCCAAAATTACAAGTTCTTGGGGTAAGATTGCCACAAGAAAAGCATAATATTTAATTGCACAGAATTATTTGCTAATTTGTGTTATGGGAGCTTCACAGACCATAACGCAGAGACCCTGTGCTTATTAAATTCAAGATAGATTGATTTAAATGAAAATAAAGTAGCATTAATTAAGTAAATAAAAAATAAGAAAGTTCTAAAGTTATAATACTCTGGAAAACTGGCTAAGACATCTTCTCAAAGTGCTATGTTTGAATAAAACAGTGAACTAGAAATCACAATTCATAGATGCTAACTTAGCTGAAAAAAAAAATCCAACCTGCAACCACAGCATATCTGCAATACTGCATCTGAAAAGTTTTAATTTTTGGCACTATTTCTTGGCTTCATCACTACACACAGGCATTGGCAGGTTGTGACATAAAGAAACAAGGAGCTACAATGGATAGCAGCAAATATGTCTGTAGTCCAGTTTCTTGCCATGTAAAATGGCTACAGGCAGACACTAAGACTGCAAGATGAAGGCACAAACAAATCAAATTTACCCATTTTAGTTCCCAAAATTAAATATTATTAAATACAATTACTTTAGTCATAAAGATATTCCACCTGAAACACTTAGTATCATATGAAGAATTTAGAAAACATAGGGTTTAGAATTAATATTTTCAAGAACACTCCAAACCTTTTGATCTTAGATAAAATAATTGAAATAAATGTTGATTTCAAATTTTCTCTGAGTTTTTAGTGCTTCTGCATGAGATCTTGAGGCAGGTATGGAGGGATCAAATGTATCTCACTCCATGGCATAAGAGAGATCTTGCAGAGTCATGCTTGTGGTGAAGAAGGAAGTTTCCTCTACTTCATCTTTCCTACAGGAGCAGGGATTGGATTTATTTCTTTGGTAAGGTTCTAATGTGCTTCCCCTTTTTGAATAACTTGGTGCCTCTGCTGACACTAAAAGCTTTCTCAAGTAACACCATGACCTCAAAACTGGGTTATTTTTACTCTGCTGCTTATCAGGCTACAATATGAAAAATGGTGACTAGGATTATCTACACACTGAACAAAACCATCATTTTTGCCTCAATCCCCATTTCAGATATCACCCTTGAAACTACAAAGAGACTGTTAAAACAAGCAACATTTTGCAGAAACAAACATCTAAAATTTTGCACAGCATGCACACAAGCACACAAATTATATTCTGTGGGTGAATCCATTTTTAAATGCTGACTGAGATTTTTCCCAGAGCTAAATATATAAATAAAGACTGTTGTAAAATGAGAATAAAAATAAGTATCTAAAATGCATTAAAAATCTCTGCTCCTTTCCTCATGTTCTCTCTCTTCATGCACTTAGTAACTTGTCTTCCATTTTGAGTATTATATCTCCCAGATTCAGAGATGTATTAGAACAAATATACCTTTATTTTGACTCATTTTTTACACTTCTGTAATGGGTATTTTCTAAAGGCCTGTCTTTATCCCCCTGAACTCTGGACATTTATTTTTGTAATACCCATGTGACCCTAGGTGACCAATACTGGATTAACTGAGTTTGCCTGTCGCAAGTGCCTATAGGGAGTAGACAAAAAGTCTACTGAAAATTTGGGGGAAACTGTAGTCAAATACAATCAAAGGACTGGAAAACATACAGGGACTCATTCTGTTGTCAGTTGTACAGATTTAAGGCAACTTTCTCCACTAGCAGCTCATTTTGGAATCTAGATTGTAAGTCTCCCCAATTTTAGAAGCTACTACTTGAATTTTTTCTGCTTTCAGATAGAATTCAAAGGTTAGAATCCTAGATTTGAACTCAGAATCATGGAATTATGGACTCGTTTAAGCGGAAAAAATCTCTAAGATCACCACGCCCAACCATTACCCTACCAATGCTAAGTTCACCAGTAAACCATGTCCGTAAGTACAAGACCTACAAGTCTTCTGAGTATCTCCAGGGATGATGGCTCAATTATTTCCCTGAGGAGCCTGTTGCAATGTTGGACAACCCTTTCCTTCAATAATTTTTTCCTAATATCCTATCTAAACTTCCTTTGGCACAACCTGAGGCTACTTCTGGTCCTGTCGCTTGTTGCCTGGGAGAAGAGCCTGACCCCCACCTCAGTGCAGCCTCCTTTCAGGCAGTTGTAGAGAGCGTCAAGGTCCCCCCGAGCTTCCTTTCCTCCAGACTAAACACCCCCAACTCCTTCAGCTGCTCCTGACAAGACTTGTGCTCCAGACCCTTTCAACTCCGTTGCCTTCTCTGGACTCAATTCCAGCACCTCAGTGTATTTCTTGCAGTGAAAGGCCCAAAACTGGACACAGGATTTGAGGTGTGGCCTCACCAGTGTCAAGTACAGGGGGACAGTCACTGCCCCGGTCCTGCTGGCCACAGTAACCCAGCTACAATCCAGGATGTCACTGGCCTTCTGGGCCACCTGGGCACTCTGTTGGCTCATGTTCAGCTGCTGTCACCAGCACCCTGAGACTCTTTTTGGCTGGGCAGCTTTCCAGGCTCTCTGCACCCAGCCTGTACCATTGCACTGCATTGGTGTGACCAAGAGCAGCACACACATGGTTCCCTGCACCTTGATGAATCAAAATGAACACCGGTAGTTTTCCAACAAGCAAAGTGTGGATATGCCTCTGTCCACTAATAGTCTGAAAAGATTTCTCCTGATAAAGATCACAAAAAAACCTCACAAGGATGAAAGCAGATCCACACCAGTTTGTGTGAATTCCAGTGCTTGTGGTTCTTGGTACCAAACAGGAGTCTAAATTTTGTGTAACTAATCGCCTTAAAAGCAAAAATTGATCCTAATTTGCAGAAAGAAGCAGGTTTTTCATTAATTACAATATTAGCTCTTGATTTTAGTCAGTCTCCTGAACAACCCAAATATGACAATCCTATTCTTGGGGGGTAAACTGAAAATATGGCTGTAAAATGGGAAAAAAGTGCTCCTTTTGAATGGATAAACACAGAAGAACTGGCTAATACATTAAATCCAGAAACACTAGTGAGTATTTTGAAGATTATTTTAATTTATTTTTTCTAGAGCACCCAAATGACAATGCAATCTCAGTGTCAGCCCTGGATCATTTAACTGCATGCTGACACTGAAGAGGGAGATCATGGTCCACAGCTATGCATGTCCTTCACCCCCATGGATCTCACTCCATGGTCTGCCAGAGTAGCCCACTGACCCAGCTCACTTATCTGCTGATCCAACACAGACTGGCCTTTCAGCAGCGGTGTGGGCTTAGTCTGGCGGCCACTGAACTGCACAGCATCTCCAAAGAACATCTCAGCCATCCTCCCAGGTTAAAGCCTCCTCCAGGTGCCCTGGGAAGTCCTCTGCAAGTGTCTTCCTTGGTAAACACTGGCAGAATCTATGGAGTTTAAGGCCAACAGTTTTAGCCTGCTAACTCATGCAGTAGGCATATCTCCATCTCTACTGTGCATATGAAGAACTACAGAATAATACAAAGCAGTCACGAGAGGACACAGAAGTACGTTAATTGACATGAGGTGTGTGCTAATTTCCTGTTACGATTCCAGCCAATTCAAACAAGAATCTTACCAGAGTAAAACACCCTAGGACTGGATAACGGAAAACCAGCTTTCCAAAGATACCACTCCTCATCACAGTCTAATTCTCTGAATTTAACTATATTTTCAGGAACACTTCCTGATTTTAAATAAAACAAAGACCATAGCTACAGCATACAATATGTAGTTCTGGGTATTCCAAATCATCTAGAGATTTTGAGAGACTAGTATAGCTATGTGCCACACTTAAAAATTAAAAATTAATTATAGGAAAACTGTTCATTTAAGAAGGATTTAGCAGGTCAATGAGGGCTATTAAAGATAATAGTGGTGTTAACCTACTTGATAGTCTTTAGAAAATACATGCTTGAAGTTACTATAAATTAAGTTTTAAAATACTGTTAATTCAGGTAGATTAATGTATATATGACTATCACAAAAATACACACTAATAGCAAAAAGAGCTATTCTAACAAATAACAAATCATTGATCCTACTGCACTGAAGTGTTTAGGCAATATGAACTCCTCAGTGTCTAAATATTCTGTTTAACAGTGACAGAAATGTAAAGTAACAATGCTTTGGCAAAGCAGCATTTGGACACTATTGGGATTTCACTGCAGTTTAGAGATAACCCTGAAGCAACTGGGTAGGGAAAATCTATATAACCTACGTTATTAATGACTACCGACTGACCTCTGCTTATCTTCGCTACCTTAAGGATGACATTGGAATCTTTAACTCTGTTCAAGCTTCATTATCTCAAATCTAGCCTGTAATAACTTAAAAGGGTTCTGATGATATTTTCAACTTGTCATATTAAAATAGGAAATTTCTGATGATATGTATCATCTACAAAAAGGATCGCTGCTTGTTCATGCAATGCAGTGTGAGCCCTAATATTTACACTGCATGCAATGACCAGAGAATGTATTAGCTTAATTTTTCACTTAAATATTACAGGTAAGAGAGAAGACAAAAAATCCCTCAGGACAGAAACAAAAAATAGAACATTAAGAGTGTGCACAGAATATATTGAAGAAAGAAGCTACATTTACTTTCCTCCAGGAAAGAACTTCCATTGTGTACCACATGTGTCACATAGGAAATGACAACAGTAGCTTACATGAGATTGCACCATGCCACATCACGGGTATCTCAAAGGAACACAGTCAAAGCTGACCAGATAGTGCACTGAAGTGTACTTCAGGTGCATTGAAGCTCACTGACACCAGTACAACCATCAAAATCCTCAACAGGTGAAAACAGTCCTAAACTTGAACTTCTTGTTATTTTCCTTCCTAAAGCTCACTTAATTCTAATTTTCTGATCAATTTTCCACTCTCTTCCTTTATCAAAAAAAAATTATTTAAAGCACATAATTGAAGCTGAAAACAAAGCTGTTCTTTCCTCTTAGAATATAACAAGTTGTTTAATGCTCCACAACATTTTTAAGGGGACAAATATAACAACATGCTCATTTCAAATAGAGTTTACAAAAATTAGTTTTGGGGTTTTTTTTGTTTTTTTTTGGGCAAAGTGTTAAAGAAAAACAATGTGTCTAACAAAATATACAGTAGCTGTAATTTAACTGCTTCTTCCTATCCTATTCACTCTAAAAATTGTTTCAGATTTTTTTTCTAAATAAAAAAGAATCAAGTATCATTTAGGGAAAGACTTTTTTCTCTTTGGAGCAATGCAGTTCCAACTTATCTGTCTTCAGAATATGAATACAAATTTGTACACAAGTCATCCTAAATGCCACTGCCCTCCTGCTTTCAATGCTGCTATTTTTCCAGAGAATATATCCACAGATCAATGACCCTTTCATGTGATCTGGAAATGCCAAAGAATAATACTTCAGGGAAAATACTGTTTTCACTTGAGTTAAAATATTAATTTTTACAACAGAAAGAAAACAGAAATCCTAAAATCTTTGAGAATGCCATCCAGAAAATGTAGACACCTGGCAAATAAAAAAAAAAAAGGAATAGAGAACTAATAATTTTTCACAGAAAATAATTCTGAACTAAAACCATGATAATATTAATGAATTTCACAGATTAATAAACTGCTCATTTGGCAGCATTCACTGTAGCACATTTTTGCATGTTTGGCCATTTTTTTCTTACTGTTTATTAATTGCAGCTACCTGGAATTGATGATCTCCAGGGTACTTATCAGTGCTTATCAAGACTGATGAATGCATCCCAGATGTTGGAGTCATGTGGAGGGTCTATCCATGCACATGATCTGTGCTGAAACCCTGAAGGTTTTCCTGCAGTGAACTTGCAGGCACTCCTGACAACAGAAATGCGGCTGATGGAATAAATTCCAGGAGTGTTTCTCCTTTCCCCTCTCCTTTCCCCTCTATCACTGCATGAAAAAGACATTCTTATGTTGATGTGTGAGTATGTGTACATGATGGAGTATTGCTTGCTGCCCTGTGGGGTCTTTCAACCCCTTCCTCTACCCAAAAGGAGAGTGTGGTATCAGATTGTAACACTAAATGAACTTTGAAGGTGTGCTTTTCTCTGTAGTCCATGTGTAGACAGGATTTCTGTATTCAATTATTTGTGTACTGGGGGGGAAAACCTCACAACAGTTATTTTCTAAATTTTTAGCATGCTTTTAAAATTTCTTTTAGAAATATGGACAAATGTTAGGCAATAAAGGAGAAAACCGCAGAGATTTTAATTGGCTCTGCTTTGGCTATTACACAATAGATATTTTCGTCATCTATATATAAAGTATCTTTGTGAAATCCTTTAAAATATGATTTCAAACCAATGAATGCCATTTTCTATTTGCCTTTAATTTCCTCTCAATGGTAAGTTCATCAGAGTGTAACAATTAACTAACTTAATTAAGCTAACTTAATTATGTTCTTTCATAGGTCAATATGTAGAGCTACTCAGATTAATAGCAGAGCTTGTAAAGTTAATCTTCTTGTATAATGCAAATGATGCCCAGTCATGTATTAAATACCTTCTTGAATAACAGATGATATAGGACTGAATGTACTTTAAAGAAGGGCAGAGACTGTGAAAAGGTTAAATAAAGAAAAATGTCTTGGATTTGTGGAAATTTTGAACAGATCTAATTCATTTTTTAAATTAATAATGTTCTTCTAAGAGGAACCCTCATTTCATAAGGCCATTTACAGCTTAAATATACATAAATAAATCTTGACTTCAAAAGCAGAACTGCATGACAGCATTTTCCAGCCATCTTGCGACCTTTATATTTAGTTATTAAGAAGATTACATAAAACAGTCATGTGAAGAGATTAGAGGGAAAATATGAATTCCTAACTCCAGAGCATTTACATGCTTAACTGTATTTCACAGTTTATTTTACAGAGGAACCACTTCAGTAGTCAAAGGTATTATGTTCCTTTTCTCAGTTCATTATTAATTCACTTTTAACACAGTCAAACTCTAAGGCTTTTTGAGCATGAGGCTTACCACTGTTGTTCTGGAATATTAATGGGAACTACAGTAATAATAATAATTACTTGTAGAAGCATGAAAAGTAAAATCCAACAAATCTCTTGAGTGCCAAATGATCTGAATAGGTGACTCAACTCCCTTGTTTTGATAAATGAGTCTGATGGCTGGAAGACGCACTCTGACAAGAAGAGTTGGATTATGGGCCAAATAACCCATAAGTAATTCCAAAAGGAACCAAGTATCAGTTTTTTCTACAATGAATCTGACTTAGGTCCAGAAAATATTTGAAATGCATTGCAATTCCAGATCTGTAATCTGCTGCAACTCTTCCACTGTCACTCAGAGAAAATAAAGAGGGGGAGTGCAATGAACATTACGTAAAAAAACACCTTAGAGAATGTTTACTGTAAAGGAGTGTAAAGGAAAAGACCCTAAAGTATGAAAACTACCATTGCTCAGAAGATTTAAAACCATAAAAAAGTACTAACAAATGCACTGGAGGGATCCATCCTATGTCTAGGATATGGATGGCACAGATGATCCAATGTTTTGTTCTCTTTGTTAAAGTATGCCATTTAGTGTTTACGGTGTTTTTTTGTGGTGTTTTCTGTTTGCAGATCTCAGTGTAGCAGCAGGTTCAGAGTACAAATTAACCTCTGTTCCAAAATGACATTCCAGTATCACTACTGATAGAAAGGAGAATTATTCATCTATGATACAAAATATCACTTACAAATTTTCATCAGAAAACAGACTGCTAGGTCCATACAGGACATTTACAATTACTTTTCTGAGTGAGAAAGTTCCTCAGAAGTTAAACCAAAGAAATAGTATTCAATACTAAATATGAATCCAACTCACCCTATGTCAGTGACTGTATTTTTTTTCCTTGTAATTAGCAATGGGTCAGAACAAACTCATTTAATAGCAACAACTGTCTGACACAAATTTTCTACTAAATGCATTCAATCCAGCAGCTACACAGAATAGAGGGAATATATTGTTATGACTATGAAGTTTAGTAAAGAATGCACCGGCTCTTCACGACCACAAGCATAAAAGCTGTGCATTTATACATACAGATAGATATACAAATATATCTTTTATCTAATATATTTTTGTGTTCTCTAAGAGAATCACGTCTCTACTTCTTGACAATGCTTATTCTTCACAATGCTTATTTTCTGAAATGCATTATGTTAGTGATGGAAATTCAGTTATTTAATAGTCTAATAATAGCAGATGGGAAAAATTATCACATAATCACTATTACAAACTTTGCCATGGAATTTCAATTCAATAATTTCAGAACATGTTACATCATACTTTGTTTGAAAAGCAAAAACCTCAGTGGAATAAAATAGCATAAGGATGGATTGGACGCACTGCTGATGAAGTTTATAGCTTTGGGTTTTTTTAAAAAAAAATTCCTTTTGTACTAACTTGAAATGCCAAAGGGACTTGTTGGGAAAGGTTTTATCTCAAGATCAAGGAAGGAGGATAAATCAAGAAACCAAAGACGGTATCAGCTGCCAATTGTATTAATAGAAATTAAGCAACATTTCCTTTGCTCGTATAGGAAATAATGCAGTTAAAACTGAATTCTATAATCCTTTTAGGATGCTTGTACCATATTTACAATTAATGGGAGATGACTTAAGTGTGGGACACATCTTCTTCTGTCAAACAAATCACTATATCTTAGCTGCACATTACTTATGGAAAATTATCTATGCTCTATCCAGATAAACTGCAAGCACTGGATGTCTTGTAGCTCAGAAAGAGGGTTAGTGGGTACCTATCTTAATCCTTCTTTAGCTGAGAACCACAACACTTTGCACAGCTTTTATAGTTTGAATACAGCACCCAAAAAGCACCACAGACACATAAGCTGTTCAGGTTCATATGCTACCAACACATCATTCGTACTTTTCCCTGAAGTGCTTTTTTTTTTTATAGGGGAAAGTAGAGGTTTGTTGGTTGTTGAATTCATTTTTCTATCCAAGAGAAAGGATAGCACAGCTTTTCCTCTGTATCTGTACTGTTCTGGCAATGCAGACACTAAGAAAGAACAGCTCTGTTAGCCTCTAGGCCTACACTATTAAAACATGATTAATTAATTTGCCACAGGATTGGCAAAGGAAATTAATACACATAACTCATGTACTTCTATTTTACTTCTAATTAAGCAAGAGAATATGCCTCTTATGAGACTCACATTTA
>WEIT01002646.1:410-31604 GCA_013389985.1 Dryoscopus gambensis | reverse complement strand
CTTACCAGACTTAGAATTGGAGCCATTAAAACACCCTTGAAAACCAAAGACTGCAAAAGCTGAAAAAACGCCTAATATAAACAAAATATTGAGAACTTTAATAGTTAAAATTTGTTTCCACTAAGTTAAATTTTATCTTACTGAAATACTAAATATTAACTATAAAAACATGGATATATTTAACTTCAGCTTATTTTTCCTTAAGAAAATGCTATGAAAAGCAGTTTTTCCATTGTTTTGATGAAATGCTTTGATTCTGATTAAACTGCACATGGCAAAGACACATTTTTCCATTGGAAAAACTTTTTGGAAAGTTTGATTTCCTCTCTTTGGATCTTATTTTAAGTTAGACTGCTGATTCCCCAAGAGAGGCCTTTCTTTTTCTCATATTTGTACAGACGTTAGTAGGCAGGAATCCTAGTGCTAAGCAGGATCTAGCATCCTAATGTGGTGCAGCTAATAAAAAATAGAGAGACAACAGTATACTCTGGACCATACAGAATGAATCTGTTATTGGTTTTGGGGTTTTTTTTCCAAGTATAGAAATCAGCTGGCAAGCTGTGACTTTTGAACAAAACCTCCATGGTAGTGTTTACTGGCTTAAAAAAGCAAATATAATTCAGTGAAAACAGTTCTGCTTTTTCTATGTCTAGTGCTAAGGAAAATAACAAAACACTGCTCAGTTCAAGTGAAACTTTTCTTGGAAGTTTTATTCTGAAAAGCTCTGACTGAAAACCAAAATGTAGCAGTTAAGCTGTTGTTGGTATCAGTGATCTTTTGCTGTCCATATGGTAACGAACTCAAAGTTAGCAGCAGCATAAGCTGAAAAGCCATTTCTGTTGCTTTAGGAAAAGTATTCCACTGTGCATCCTTACCAGAGTTAGGAATTTATTGTAAGAAACTCTGAAGGCCTTTTCTCCATTGTATCTGCTCCTGTTGGAGCTGAAGAGGTGCTTCTTTCCCTTTGTACCCTTGGTTTCTCTGGACTTTTGTCCTCCACTTTCCCTTTTTCCCTTCCTTTCTCACTCTTCTACTAAAGCCACACATTCCTCTCTCCACCAAACACAGCTCCAATATCTACTCCTGCCCATTTTCTGTCTCTATTCCTGGTCATCTCACAGATTCTGCCTTTGACAGTACCTTATCAGACCAAGAGCTCTGACCTAGAGAAGGATGATTTTTCGTTCTAAAGAATTACTATAGGTGCTGTTGCCCTACAGAGCTTATTATGATGCCCCCAGCTGTGCAACATCGATTCTTTGCCTGTATAATTGATCCTCAGGGACTTGTACCTTCTGTAAAAGACAGCCCTGTGGGGGTGGGCCAGCAGCAATCTTCACTGGTTCTTTGGTCTGTGGGGATAGCATGTGGATGGCTCTCATGTGACTGTGGGCTGCTTTTCATGTCTTTCTGAATATCTGGATTATTTCAGTAGGAAGGCTGAACGTCTGTGGCAGAGACATCTGGTAACAGTCCTTGGCTCTAACTGGAAGTAAGGATGAACCCTCCATTGCATTCATGTTCTGTCCTTCCCTTTTGTCTGACCTTAGGATTTCCTCACCAACCTCATGCAAGGTGTCAATTCCTCTTTCAGGCTTTTGGGGTGGAGAGTGTGGATGATGTAGAGGAATATTTGACTCTTGCTTCTCTCTCTTAATACATTTTTCTGTGAGGTTTTTCTCAACATTACTGTTTACTAGTTACTTCCTTCTGTAGAGCAGGGGTACAGAGAAAAGTTTCCCCCAAGAGCATCTTTGTGCTAAGTCTGAGGCCATGATGCTGTTACACCTGTAGTAGTTGTCATCTGTAATTAGTTGATCTGCGTAGGTTTTACAGAGACAGCAAGCAAAGGCAAAGAGGTTGTTGTTCTGTGTACAGGAATGGCTTTTTTTAATCAGACTCTGATGAGAAGCAAGTTTGTACATAAAAACCACATTGTTTTTAACGGCACTCTTCTCCCTGTCAGCATGTAATTAACGATTTCACTCATGCACAAGAAAGCCAAATTAAATTTGCACAAACAGCTTTAATTTTGGCATTTCCTTAGCTGTTGGCTGTATAACTTTTCAACATCCCTAATGGTTTTTTAATGTACCTTTTGTGTGGAGTACCTATTTGGAATCACAAATGAGAAGAACAGATAGTTATCAATTACTACCTAGCCACATGCCTCTTCTGCTTTTTCCGTCATTACAGAGTCACCTGAGTCTAATCAGATTCATGTCATTACAAAAATAGCTTTTCAAAGTAGCTTACATTGCTGTACTCTTAGGCTATTGTTTAAGTGTCTTTTTTTAATTTTCAGATTCTCTCAAATCATGCTTGGCACTCAACTAATTCCTAACTTGAATTACCAGTTTGGAAGCAGTGTTAGGTTTTTTTTTAGGATTTCACTGATCACATGTAGGAGGCACATGTTCTCCCCATTCCAGTACATCCTGTCCTGCTAAAGGTTACTGTCCTTTCTATGTGTAGAAGCTGAACTAACTTGGTGCTGTTGCTTGTAATTCAAAGTTTTAAGTAATTCTGAGGCCTGGATGCCAGGGACACACCCTGCATTCCACTTTATTTATGAAGCTTGGTGTTCCTTTGTTTAAACATGAAGAAATTCAATTTTTTTCCCATATTCTAAACTTATTTTTGTATGCACTAACCTAGAGACGCTCTAGTCCCTCAGGTCATTGGAGGAGTGCAACAGAGAAGTTTTTGTGTTCTCAGTTTCAAAGTCCTGCTCATGGCCATCAACAGAGGGCATTCATTGCTGAATCTCAGTTATATCTGAGGTATCTAAGCCTTTCTGATCTTCAGAGAGTGGTTCCTGTTAAAGTGTAAGGAAGTTGGGGCTACACTTGGTCACAGTGAGAGGCTTTGGGAGTGTGGTGATGCGCGTGCATGTGATACATGTCATGTGCATAAGGAGAAGGGATAGGGCACTTAGAGGACTTGACCAGTGGCAGCAAAGTTGCTGCAATATTGAATAAATCTTTAAAAATGCTTTGGTTTCTTGGGTATTGCACCAAATCACCATAGTGAACAGGGAGGTAAAGAGCGCACAGCCCAGTGCACTCCAGATCACATATGTGGTAGGCCACAGTTTAGATCTTGGCCAGCTTCACCTCATTCTCTGTCCCAGAGATTCAGATCATCTCCTGCAGTTCAATGATACAAAAGCTGAATTTTTGAGGAGCAACACATAAACCTTGGACAAGGCCGGGACCTGGGAAACAAACCATAGGACGTGGACATTGTGCACAAAACTGGAAAATATATTTCTTCTTTATTCTGTTCTTGAGAAACTAGGGCATCCCTGAGTAATACTTTCGGAGGAAGGAGAAATTTCTTGAGAAGTGGAACAGTGATGGTCAAGAACTGCTGTTACCACAGTAAAATTACATCGTGCCCTTTGGCTCCCTGTTCTCCTCTTCATGGATTCTTTCTTTCTTTCTTTCTTTTAGAAGAAGTACAAAAATCAACAAAAGCAGTGTTATCTAGTGTCCAGAATAGATGCATGATAATCAGCACTGCTGTGAGGATTTTACTCATGACTCTGCTGCTCTCTTGCTGTGTACTGCTGAATGGTCCATCTAAGAGTTCTTCCTGCTGGAACATCAGAGCCATCCCTCCCAGGAGCCTTTGCCTTCTGTGTCCCCTTTTTTAAAAAAAAAAAGTTTTAGAAATAAAAAGGTTCTTTCAGCAATCAGAAAAATCCCTGTGCCTATCAGTAGCTGGGAGTCTTGTTGCCTGGTTGGCTGAAAAGAGCCTCTTCACCCTGGTGTGTTGGCAGAATCCCACCTGACTCAGTCTGTTTGCTGCCCTCGGGGTTCTCTTTGGGATATGAGATCAGCTCTGGGCAGTTACGGACCTGTGAACAGCACTGGTGCTGCAGTGAAGTGACTGCATCAGGTCTCATCTGTAGCTTGCATCGGGGAACGCAGGGCTGAATGAATTAGCTGTTTTAGAAGCACTTCTAAATCCCTCAGTGACCTCCATGGGGGTGGCTCAAAATGCTTGATAGCCACTTTCTTTTCAGGCCTCCATTTGAGAATCCACTGACTCTGCTAGCTAGACAGACTGGGAAGGCGAGGGATAGTTCTACATCAGTTTCTGCAAAGCATATATTTATGACCCTCCTGGGGGCGGCCACTGTTCCTCTCCAGTTGGTTGATCCAGTTACAAAACTGGAAACCTCCATGGATTTTGGTTGACCACTTTTAAGAAAATAGCCAATATATCCATGCAGTAAGAGGAGGGGCTCAAAAATGTAAAAGAATGCAGATTTTCCATCAAGTTTTTATTCCTAGAGATGATGCTACTATGCTACTTATGTTTTCAAATTTCAGTTAATAAAGTTGCATTTATAGTGATGTTTCCCTTCTCTTTTGAAGGCTATTCAATATTGATTTTCCAGAAGCATTGAGTTGGAGAAACCCTACCTACAGAAAAATTTCCGTGTAAATAAATTTTATAAGAAGTTTTATTTTATTTTTTTTTTGGTGGAAAATATTTGAAATCTATGCAGAAAATCTGGACAAGGAGATGCTTACCATGTGAAATGTTACTAACCTGAAATGTTATATTTTTCAGAAAAAAACCCAACACGTTTTGGACCCATCTTTATAAATCTCTTTTTCAATGTCACTTTATTATGTTTAATTTGCTTTAGAATTAATTGTCATTCTTCTTGGCTTACTATGTGATCATCTTTTTTTTTTTTTTTTTTTAATGGAAATATTTTAGCCATCATCTGAAATAGTTTTCTTTCCCAAAGAGAAAAGATGTAATCTATATGTCAGCTATCCAAAAATCTCTGACCTAAAAGTATACAGGCCATGTGCAGTATCAAGTAGAAGTATACAGGCTATTTATCAAGCTTTTTCTAAACTTTTCCGGGGAAGAAAATGTATTTTGGAATGAATTGTCCTATTGGTTTCTCTAATTTAAAGCTTCAGAATTCAAAATAAGGAAGATGAAATGGAGCTGCATCAATTGTATTTATAGCTGTTCTTTTATTCTTAATAGTGCCAGCTTTTCATGTAAATTCATGACTTGTTTACCTCAGAGGAATGCAAAATGCATCACTAACTCTCTTTTCTGGCCTTGCAGGAATGCAGGATTTCAATTACCTCAGCAGCAACTGCTTTGAAATCACAGTGGAGCTTAGCTGTGAAAAATTCCCACCTGAAGAAACTCTGAAGGGCTACTGGGAGGACAACAAGAACTCTCTTATAAATTACATTGAGCAGGTAACACAGAAGAGGATGGCAAAACAAGTTATTGTGCATAAAACTTCTAAACTTTGTGCTTTGTAAACATCTAATTCAAAATATCATATTAATCCAGATGTTGCTTTAATTCTTATTGTCTCTGTGGTGGTAAATCCTGTGTGATATTTCTAAATAAGTGGAAGAAGAGCAGAAAAGAAGGATGAATTTACAGTGTAGAATCCTTCTCACCTTTCCTATGCTGTTGCAGACATTTAATTTAAATTATTTGTGTTGGGTTCCTCAATGAAAAAAATACAAATCTCCAAAGTCTATGATTCACTCCCCCAGTGCTGGTGTGTGTACTCAGAGAGATGGATTGCCCTCTGCAGATATTCCAGTGTGTGTGCAGATGGGGGATGGATCGTTCTGTGGATGTACAGGAACCCAGGCAGCTGGATTATTAGACTGTATAGAATTTCTGAAACCTGAATATTGTAGTTAATGATTACAAATATATTTGATACCATTAGTGGCTGTACACCTGAGATTGTGAAATGAGAAAGACACTTTGTTAGCAGAGCTGATCAATTAATACATTCATTTCTCTAAGTACTTAATTATGCAGAAATGCTTTAGCGAGCCAGAAATCTGAAATATTTGCATATTTGAAGTGTTATACTGTTCTGTTAAAACGTTATCTGTAGGCTGAGGAAAAAGTTGTACCTGTCCTGCAGGTTTTTACCCATTCTTTATGGGATTCATCTCAAACTGTTCAGATCCTTTGAGCAGGGGGTAATTTTCTCTGACTCATGGAGAGCTATGTTGTCACTGTGTTTTCAAAATTGCTCATGTGTAAGATAGTATTTTGCCAACTTCCTGTGCTCCTGCAGAGCTACTGGCTTTATCCTTGAAGTTCAGATGGTCTGTTTGGCATTAGTTTTTATCTTCTTGCAGGATAAGATGGCCAGGTCTATGCTCCAGCTCCCCTGTGAGTGCTGAGGACAGTGCAAATATGTAATTTCTGCTTTTCTAAGGCTTCTCCCACAGTGTATATTAGAGGAATCTGAACTAAACTGTAGCAGCTGAATACACCACATAAGTTCATAAAGGGAACATCAATATCTCAAAATAAAACTTGGGATCCACAAGTCTTTTCAAAGGACATGGAATCTGAGAGAAACCTGAACTGCACAGTACTTTGCTGCTTTATTTCCAGGTTCCCAGTGAAGTGCATCTCCACAGAGGTTCCCAACATCCCCTTCTCCCCAGCACTGAGAGTTCCCTACATGAAAAGGCAGTTGATCCTCAGTCTCTTGCTTCTGAGGAGTTTGCTTTCAGACCATGCTTAAGATACACTGGCAGGACTGGTCTCTTCACACACTGCGATCAAATCAGCGCTTTAATTCCACATATAGTGGGAGCAGACAGATACTGCCGGGGCTGTTACCTGGAGCATGTTGCCTAAGAGGCAAGCAGGAACAAGGACATGACCCACCACTGCCCTTCTCCCGCAGGCCGTCAGGGGAGTGTTGTGACTGTGGTCCCAGCTCACAGAACTGGGTGTTTCAGGTGTGCAATAGCAAACTCAAGCATCTCACAGAGGCATTGCCCATTGAAGACCAAGTGACTGCATTTACTTTGTTAATGCTTCACTTTTAAGCAATTATGTCCATTCTTAGCTCTAGATTCTTACAGTTGATGAAACCTAAAAAAAAAAAGTTTTCTGTAGGCTGTTCTTTCAAAGCTTTTCAGTGCATTCATTAATCCTCAATATGACAAAGATTTTCAAGTCAATGTTCACATGTATTATGATTTGCTGAGAATTTGCTATGTTTTTCTGAGAATTACTTGCATTGCACAGATAACTTATTATAACTATCTCCTGAATTATCTTTCCTTTTCACTCTCTGTTCCATTAGGATATTTAGTATTTATCACTGATAGTGGTCAGCCTGTAGACGGTGGAGTTCATAGCACGCTTTGTTAGATATATCAGTAGGTGTTCCATTGCCAAAAATGCCATCTTTTCTTAAGAATTTTTATTTACCATGTGTTGGTGACCTTATTTATTTTAGATTCATCGAGGAGTGAAGGGGTTTGTTAAAGATCTTCAGGGCAATCCAATAGCAAATGCTACAATTTCTGTGGAGGGGATAAGCCATGATGTTACATCAGGTGAGTGTGATACCCCAGCAGTGCTGAAATATACTGCTTCTCCTTGGCTTAGCAACCTGGAGCCATTTCACATCTTTTTAACTGAAGCTTTAAGGGAGCAAAATTTTGAAGTCAGGATGGTATGTTGTGCCTCAAGAAGCTTGTTGCCTGCAGGATTTCATCAATCTTTCACTTGTATTTTGCTCTCAGAGTAGCTGAGACTGCTTTTTGTGACTTCATGGGTCTCTGGTGTAAATTGGTTCTGGTGGTTCTCGGTTATTTATGCTCCAGTTTGTCTTCTAATTTGTGAAGCAAATAGTGTTTCACTGCTCTGCCAGGATTTGAAGCCCTGTCAACAGTGCTGTTTTGAGTTTGAAGGCTAAATTTTAGTCCAGAGATGTTATATTTTTTACAATGCGATCATACCTTTTGGTATGTAAATTCTTGACAGATTTCCAATTTACATAACTTCCTTCAGCAAAGATAAATTGTCTCTGCTGTTTACAATTATGTGATGTTTTTTTCAGAAGGATGATTCTAAAAGATGAAAGCATTGTGCTGGTTGGTGTTCACAGAAAATGACGTGTCACCTCTTCAGTGATGTTGTGCTTTGTTCTGTGAATGAGTTCAAAAGGTAGCTTGCACAGTATGCCAACTTTCAGCCTCTCCTGTAGACTTTTGCTCTCCCATCCTGAATGACATTTTTGTTATTTGTGCAAGATGCTGATTAGAAAAACAATTAGAAAAACAATAAGTAAATGTCATTGCTTTATGCATGAGCTTATGTTATGGTCATTTTCTTGATGATATGTCTCAGTATACTGTCACGGAAATGCAGAACACTATGAAACAGGACTGGTAGAATCTTCAGGTGCCTCCAATTTGTGTTTGCACATCACCTGCAAAGAGACTGCCAGCACTTCTGCCAAGCAGGAGAACAGTCTGTGAAAACATTAGTTACCTTCTGTCACTGCAAACTAGAAGGCAAAACGTATAGAGACTGGAAATAAATTTTCAGGCATAATAAAAAGGGGATAAACTATGCAAAGACATATTTTGAGGTCCAAGGGAGTGAGGTATGTGAGAGAGAAGCTCGTGCTTCTATGATACAAAAATTGCATCTAATCATAAATCTTTTCACATCGTTGTGTGTGTGTAAGACTGAAAGTCATATATTGTCAAAACAGGGACAAAACCAAGTTCCTGAATATTAGTACAATCAAAATGAAAGAGAAAGAGTCTTTGGCTTTTCTCCTGCTTCCTCATTCACAAGTTGAAATTCTGCCTTGTTCCAGTGACAGGAATTAGAATAGATAATTACTGTAATTTTACAGCAGTATTTTTTTTCCGTTCTGTTTTATGAAGAGAAAAATGTGGGAACAACTGGACTGACTAGTGATGGTTTTTTGACCATACAAATAGCAGACATTTAAGTAATATTTCCCTTTGTACAGTGTGTAGCTGCAGATGCGGTGAAAAAGCATTTAAGGGACTAGTACAAAGAGCACGGCCAAGTCTTTTAAATGGCACTGCTAACTGAACTTTAGAGCAGCCCTGCAATATTTTCTGGAGGTAGAGAAATTCACATTACTAGCCTGCGACAAATAAGATAATTGCTTCCTGCTGGTGCAGGGAAGATCTGAGTCTTTGTGAAAATGGAATAGGGTAATTTCTAGAGAAGAGGATGATGAATTTTGGCTCTGTGACTGAGAAAGATGATCTGTAGTAATTGTGCAGTAGGAGCCTTTCTTTGACCCAAGTGGATCAAACTTCTACTTCTTTGTTTCTCTGAACCAAAGGAGAAAACCCTAGACAGTGCCTGGATACTGAAACATGTAGATAATGATGCTTCAAGGGTGATACCCATGGAATATTATAGAAAATTATGATTTATAGCTTTTTTTGAAGGATGAGAAAGGTAGTCCCACTTATTTAAATTTGATGAAAATAAAATTTATTTACACTTGGATTATCAGAATGCTGAGGAACACTAAAAATCTATATCATACTGCAAACTGTATCTCAGACACTTAACAGGGGCTTTACATTGGCTGGGGGGTGCTTCTAAAGTGGAATAATGTCCCATATTGTCCTTTCCTTCACTGTGATGGAGAGCCTTCAGGCTCAGCAGGCAAAGTCTTTCATGGAGGCTACAGCACAACTTCAAAGTTTAAATCTTCTTTTTGGTTACCTGAAAGGAAGAAAATATGATATACATACAGCTCTCACTGAAGGAAAAAAGGAGGAAGAATCCTTTCAAGCAGTCAAAAGGAAAGCGCTGACAGGAATATAAAAGACTGACATATGAGCCTTTCCTCTTAGCTGCGTAATTAGCCTTATACATATTTACTGGGATTCTTTTCTTCTTCTCCACAGCCAAGGATGGTGATTACTGGAGATTGCTCGTGCCTGGAAATTACAAAGTTACAGCCTCAGCACCAGGCTATCTAGCAATAACTAAAAAAGTGGCTGTGCCCTTCAGCCCTGCAGTTGTGGTAAGTGCTCGCGTGTGCTGGTTTATCATCTATTATACATTTTAAAAGGTCCCTTTTCCCCTCATGGTATACATGTAAGCAGGAGGAGATTTTTCAGAATATTCCAGAATATGCTAATTTAGGAAGTCTGGAAATTACTCTTCTAGCACTTGATGCATCAGCCGCTGAGAGTAATCTCACTGTAAACTCATTTAATCTCTTTCCAGTCTTATTTATAATAAAAAGACACAGAGAAGGGTAATATTGAGATACCTAAACATGTCATTGGTTCATGTCTGAATAGCCAATCTGAAAATTACAGAATAAATAGCACAACGTAAAAAGTAAGAGATGTTGAGGTTTTGATTGAGACATATTTTTAATTTAATTTGTCAAATGAGTACCTGCTTAGGTTAAAACCAGCGTTCGGCTCTATGCAGAAAGGCAGCAATGGGCCACTGCTTTGTGTCGATATCCAGTATATGTGGTTAATAAGACCTAGACCGCATCTAAGGTTTCAGAAGCATTTTTAATTCACCCTACACGGGTGTGGATATCTCTTAATTAAAATAAATGCCATTTCACTTGTGTGGATCACATGTTAAGATACACTAAACTAGCACATTGTATCTACATTAATGAGCCATGTGTTAGGAAAAGCTCCATGGATATTTTTGATGGCATAAAATTGAATACGTGATTTGATATGCTGGGGGTTTGCAATGGTTGTTACGGAGATTAGCTCAGTTGGTTAGAGAACAATGCCCATAAAGGTTGGACTTGATAACCCTTGTGGGTCCCTTCCAACTCAGGATATTCTGTGACCTGTGTTAGCAATACGCTGATGATACTTTTTATAATATGATATATGATTTTTGTGGCTGGCTATTACTTAATCTTAATTTCATTGGCCCATACTTTTTGAACTTTTTAGTCGTGTCAAAGACTGGACAGATGTCTGGTTCTTTAGGAAATTTTGCTCACCTGTGTGTATTTTTAGATACGTTACAGTACTGATATACTACTATTGCACATACTTAAATCATCTTTGAGACACTTTGGAATAAACCCAGACTAAACCAGAAGGTACCTCCCTAAGCTCTATCTTTGTGTTAAGCATCTTCTTTCAACAAATGACTCTTAAAAGCCTACACTATTCTCTATCTATAAGTCTTACTGGTGTTTTTTATCGTTTCCCTTAATCAGGTTGATTTTGAACTGGAGTCATTGTCTGAAAGAAAAGAAGAGGAAAAAGAAGAGTTGATGGAATGGTGGAAGATGATGTCAGAAACACTAAATTTTTAAATGAGGATTTTGGCTTTACAGCTTTAATCTATTATATGTTGACTTAGTATAATGTACTGTGGAAACTCCTTATATTCTAGATTTTGTGCACTTCACAATAATTAACTTTGAATTTTTCAGTCATCTTTTGATTAATATGATTAGAAATAACTACTAGCCTCCTAGGTAGATAAATAAGTTATTAATTTTTTTCATATTGTTATAGAAAATTTACTCTTCTATAAAAATCAGAAAAAATGAATGAATATGCAGCCTATATGACAATAAAATCTGTTGTGTATTATTTGCAAGTTCAGAATATGTGGGTTAACACTTGATCTTAAAAAAGAAATATACTGTAGTCAATTACTGATACTGCCAGAAATGTTTGACAGTGCATAGTAGTAGACAGTGCTCTTTACTGAGTTCTATAATGGATGTTATTGAAAAGATTTATAATAACAGTGTGTGGTGTAATAATGTTCTACAAGGATTAAAATTCAGTATAACACTTTGTATGTCTCTGGTTTTGGGGCTATTTAAATATGTAAGAAACATAAGCTGGCTTCATTTTAGTAAGCAGAAAGAATCTGCATAAACTCTGTTATTAAAGATGGCATAGAATGAATTCAGGAAATAACAGAGCTTTATTCCTTAAACAGTTGATAATGTTTGAAGATCAGGTTTTAATTACTTCTCATTACTTGTTAAGCAAATTAGAGATTCTGAATGGAAGAAGAAGAGCTAGTGCATCTCATTAATATGCAGCTTGTGTTTGTTTTACAGCAAGAAAAAAGAATAATTTCATGTGACATCTGTTTTAATTAAATAATTATGTTTTCAACAATCTTTACATGAATCAGTGATGTCTGGATAATCAGCCAAAAGTTCATCTGTTCACTGAAGGCTATCAAAATATAACAGTTTAGACAATGAACTGGAAGTCTACTGAGATTGTGTTTTTAGTCTCACAAGAATGGATTTGTTTCAAGATCTGTTTCTTCTTCTGGCTAGTCTTACCAAAACTAGAAACAAGACAGATAAGTGAATTTTTTTTTCAGTTTGGTGAAATTTTCGCAAAATTGTTGAATATTATACAAAAGCAACTTTGATTTAAAACAATCCTTCTTTGTCCCTTTTTTGTTTTGTATACCTTAATTAGCATACTATAGTATTTTGGCTAAGATGAGTGAAATTTGCAGAGCCAGAGATTACACATAGACCATAGTAGGTGCAAGTTTGGTATAATTCTTCTGAAATGACTCCTGGTATGCTACTTGAGATAAGCTAAGCATCTTGTTTATTTGAAAGCTTACATATATTGCTAGTCTTATTTTAATTCAAGATCACTTATTTGATATAGATTTTCTTCCTCTGTTTCTTTAATACCACTGTCCGTGTTTTGATTAGCATATTATTTTAGCTGATGCTGGTTCAGAATCAATCAAGAGTGCACTATCATGCTCCTGCTGTAAGTGAAAAATCACATATTCAGGTGTAGGATCCAAATTTACCTCCTTTGGGTATTTAAAAATTTACTGCAAATACTGTTTTCTGAGAATTTTTAATTCTTTAATAGAAATAGCACTTGATCCTTTTAAGGAACAGGCTTAAGGTTTGACACACATTGGTAAACTGAACAGCAATAAAAAGGCATAAACTTTCTCTCTCTGATCAAGAGTTTGTGATGTAACCTGTAGCTCATTTGGGCTGTAGATGTTTAATTCCAAATTTCAGAGGAAATTTACTTACTGTAAGCCATTATATAGTGATGATCTTTGAATCTGCATTGCAATGAGAAACCCCAGTGGCAAATAAAGAATCTTATCTGAATGTGTCTTCATAACACCTTGTGGCTGGCTGTGCACAAGAGCGTGCATAAAGGATGCCTGGTTACACCAACTTGGGTGTCTATGACAATTTGAAAGGCCAAGATGTAGCACAGAACACATTCTGTGTCTGGAAGTAATGATCTTGTTTTCAACTGAACCAGGTAATGTTGAAGCAAATGGTATAAAAATGAATTATAACAAGATGTTGCTGGTATGTGGGCAAATGGCTACAGGAGTGTAAACTAATGTAATAAGGCAAGTGTATATTTGTACAGAACACCCTGGTCTGCCTCTTCCAAACCTAAGAATTTCAATCCAAATGCAGCTTCACGGTACCACGCCAGTCATGCATCCAGTCTTCCTGTGGCATAGTTAGTGCAGACATTACATCAAAGTGATCTCATAACAGGTTTCTAATCCATACCTGTATGATGTGTGTGAGATCCTCTGGTCTACTGTTCCATACATTTGCGATTAAATGTGGTGTCCCTTAAGTGATCTGTTTGTTGTGCTCTAGATGACTGCTTGCTATTACTGTGTTGAGAACAGGTTAAAGTGATTAAATGTTACAACACCAGAACCACTGCCACTGTTCTTGCTCTAGGTAAACATCCCTAAGAACAGCGTAGCCAGGACTCTCAGTAAATTAATTTCATTATGTAGCTTTCCTAGCTGAGCTGTGTTGTAGGACTGTGTATGTTTAATGGAAGATTAAAGTGTTATGTGACGCTGAGCTTTTGGTTAAAAAGGCACATGCTATACTGTTGTACAATAAATCTAAAGTTTTATTTAAAGTGTAATATGTGTGAGTAATTTGCAGGTTCAAAATGTGACCTCTTATGCCATAAACATCCTCAGTGGGTACGTAGGGTGATTAATTTGCTGTTTGAACAGAGAAAGGAGAGCGGGATTAGTGCTGATACCCCACTGAGAACCATCCACAGCCCCTTAAGTTTGTGCCAGAACATTCTCCTTTTGGAGTATATGTCTTTTTGAGCACTTCTCCCACAGAGGCTTTCAAATCAGGTAAGGGATAGTAATGAGATGCTCTGCCTCCATGCGGGGTTGGAGGGGACAGGGCACACACTTTTTCGTGTCTCTCTTACAGTATTTACAAATCTTTTTCCATATTGATCTTTAGGATTATAAAGCACAGTGTGCAGTGTGTTTGCAAATCTTTGGTACAACACATTCCTTATAACTAAGCATTCCTTTTAACTGCAGTGGTCAGGATTATAGAAAAAAAGGAAGTCAGTCAAATAAAATCACCGCATGTGAATTGTTTCCCAGCTAGGTTGTGGTGTTCATGTCCATATATGTGAATACACACATACCCTTGGCTAGTCCTGAGCTGCTAATAATATAATTAAAGTGTAAATTAAAACTCAGATGGTATGTTAGAAAGAATTCTTAACAAGTTTCTCTGAATTTTTTAACAGATATAACACTTGTCTTAGGAACACTTAATAACTAGAGGAATGGAACAGGCTTCAGAGAAGGATGAAAGGTTAGAGGAGCTTGAATTTAAAGGTAAAAGGTGCAGTCCCAATGAGCCTGATTTTTTCCCATATCTGTGCTTACTTTGACTCATGTCTGCAGAGGCTATAGAATAGCAGCAGTTTAATGATGGCCTCTCCAAGAGGTAGAGCAGCTGTCTAGAGCTTCTCAGTAAACCTGCTTCACTGGAGGTGTGCCTTGTTTCCTGCTTGTAGTTAGCTCTGGAAATGCAGGACTGAGAAATGCCACTGCAGTGCTTGCTTTCTGCCTTCCTGAATCTTGCAAAATACTTGTTCTGATCATCTCCTGGCAGGTATTTTATTCCCTGTGTATGTTTCTGTTTGTGTAGAGCTACGTCTGTTATGAATAATTTACTGTTCATTTGGCTCATAGGTTTGGTCATTGATACAGCCTCTCTTCCATTATTTCTGGCTTAGATAATTAAACTCAGAAAACAAAAACACTCTGGAGATTTTCTGAAATTCATGACATTAAAAGCCCCAAAACAGTGGGTTTGTTTGTCTCCTGGCTTTGAGTGAGCTTGCTTCAAGTTTTTGTTTTTAAAGCATGCTTTAGGGAGAGAGATGGATGACAACTGAAAAGTTGATGTAATCCTATGCATCCAGAGACCAAGGTTTTCAGTGGTATAACAAGTATTGGAATCAGCAGTACAAAAATGAGATACTTAGAAACAACTGCTGTTTGCTTTTATTAGCAGTGATAATGGGACTATAGTAATTGAGTTAAATGGCCTTGCAATGCTGACCTTTCTTCATCCCTCCTTATTTTACCTCTGTGCCCCAGGCAATCTATTTCAGCAGTGACTTAAACACATCCAAAATCAGGCATCATTTATCACTGTGCTACATTTTCCCTGAATTAATGGTTAATAATCCATGCTATTTCATCTTGGTCTTCCTTTCATATTCAGTTAAGCCACTACAGATTTTTGTAATCACACATCCGTGTGCACAGTGAAAATTGTCAAAGAGAGAAGCTGAAGAATTTGGCTCCTGCATTGGGAATGTAGGGGGAATTCGACATCTGGAAATGCACAGGAAGCAGTCTGGTGTTGTGAAATAAGTGGATTTTACAGACCTTTTTTCTAATCATTCGTTAGTAAAGGCTGAATATGGTTATGTGTCTGTGGAATTCTAGGAGTGCAGCATGTCTGTATCTTTACTGTTAAGGTAAAGCTTCTCTGGAAAGGTTCCTATTATTACCAGACCCTCAAGCCTAGAATCCGAGTAGTCCAAACTATCTGCTGTCAGGACTGCTCTTTCTGCATTAGAAGTTATTGTTTGCCATCTTTTCTAGCAGAAAGATGCAAAATGATAAACAAGAAATGAAATCCACTTTCACAATGTGCAGAATTGGTTATGGAACTTAACTATGGAACTTTGTGCAAGCCACAAAGTAGAAATAATGGAGATGAGCTGGATGAGCTGCAACCTACAGCTCACTTAAGCCTTTGAACTGCTGCTCAGTGAAAGATTGGAAGGTAAATCTGGGTGCCATTTTTGTTATGTTCACCCGCTGACAATGTGATCAGGGCCCTAATTTAGAGACAAAATATAGAGCTAGATGAACATCTCACCTGCCAGTAGCATGGCAGCAATAGAGGGATCCACGGTGTTGCAAGACCGTCCAGTAATGGGAGATTCCTGTTCACGAGCTTAGCAGAACATCAGCTCTGCAGTGTGCTGTGGTGCATGTGTTGGTATCCAGGGGTGTAGAACCAACATCCTTCCCCCATATTCCAGCACCCCTTGCACAAAAGGTAAATTAAACACATTTCAGAAACTGTGGACAACACTCAAGAGAGGACTCAGCTGCCAAGAACAGTACGAAATTACAGTCTGACTTCCCTCCCTTCAGCTCACTAAATATCCGCTCATGTGGCTTTTCTTGGCTGCTTCCAGTTCTTTTGCAGGGTGTGTCAAAAACGAGCCCAGCCTGAGCAGCTCAAGGATAACTTGTGCCAAGACCCATCAGGAGTGGATTACAGGGCTTTCTGGGGTCTGTAAAGATCCTAAGTTTGCACTTGGAATCACAAAATCACAGAATGGTGTGGGTTGGAAGGACCTCAAAGATCATCTAGTTCCAACCCCTCTGCAATGCGCAGGGAACCTTCCACTAGGCCAGGTTGCTCCAAGGCACATCCAGCCTGGCTTTGAACACTTCCAGGGGTGGGGCATCCACAACTTCCTGCCCACTGTCCACACCATAATTGGCACAGCTCTGAATTTAATGGGGTGCTGCAGCTTCCTGTTCAGTCAGGTGCCCTGCCATGGCCTGGTGTTGTGAATCTTCAGGTCTCCAGAACAGGGACCCCACCAGTAGCTTGCTTTTGGCCTGCGTGCTTGGGTTTCCTTGAGCAGAACACAGCTGCTACACTTTCCTGGTGATATAGGAGGGACGAGCTGGCCTGTGCCTCTGACTCTGGTGTGTGGGAGGCACACATTAAGGCTTGGAAGCTGAAAAGTACTCCTGGATCCCATAGGTTAGACATGATTGAGACATGGTTTCTGAGAAGTGATTGAAGAAACTCAATCTGAAAAGGAATGTCAGCAAATGTAATACCAGCTCCTTTCCCCTTCAGATTCAGGTAATGTATTTGAAGGTTTATCATGTTATTCATATTTATCCCTGTATATGCATATATCAGCATATCTGCTTTGTGTTTCCTGTGGGGGAGGGAATCCTTTTCAGTTTAAAGAAGTTTTGGATAAAATACAGAAGCAGCTTTGGGAGCAGGAAGAAGAACACTGAGGAACAACTGACTGGCTTGTGCTGCACAGCATTTATTATTAACGTGTGGCAAAGGAGGGCATTCACTCCTGTCCCAGTGCTACTAGGTTTCAATAGCCATAAATAAAAGTTTTGGAGGTCTGTTTTTGCACACATTTAATCCATAAAAACTTAGGGCCCGGAAAGATCTTACTGCAAAGAAGAGCAATGCTGCAAAGTTTATCTTTCGGATTCGCTGTGTGCATACATACATAAGCATGTGTGGGAGCAAGGGAGCAGGGCAAGAATGTACGTCATCTTCCCTAGGCTATTTTAGTCATTTAACTGCCCAGAAATCCTTAAAGGCACCTACTCTGTTTGCCATAAAGGGAATGCAGACTCCTGGTTTTATGAATCATGTCTAAATTAGATGCCTATGGCAGACAAATGAACTCCAGGCTGACCCTTGCATTAGGGGGTTGAGTGCCCTCAGAGGGCAAAGAGGGTGCTCCTGATTGGGGAGAGCCGGGCAGCCACCTCAAGAAGGAGCTACAGAAGCCTGGGATCCAGCTAGTGCTTACAGGAATGTTTTAAAATGCAAATCATACAGCTCTGCTCTAGCTATGACTGTGTCAAACTGTGTGGCTGCCCTGCATTGCCTCTGACGCACCAGGTGCCCCTCATGCACCGTGCTGAAGCCTGTAGACCTGAATCTTTTACTGCATTTTGGGCTAAAAATCTTTCTAGCTGTTTTAGTAGGGCTTTTGCAAAAGAAACTTCTAAAGGGACTGCTTTCTTATGCCTTCTTCTAGAAACTGAAAAACTAAATTTAAAGAAACTTCTTGTTATACCAAGACTTGATAGATGCCCTTCCAAATAAAAATAGATTCTGTCTTCAGCTTTCTAATTCCACATAGTCAGGACTCAACATCAGATGCTTGTTAACATACGTGGTAACATGCAAGATGTTAAACATCTGCAAAATCTTCTGATCATTTCTGTAGTGTCTGAAAAGTTAGACATAGCTTGCAGGGAATTTCCACTGAAAAGAAACAAAATTTGGAGGACATCCCAAGTTAAGTCATTCAATATTTGTTTGCCAATGCACTGCATGGTATTATAAGATGCCAAGATAAATTCAAATTAACATGAAAAATATGCAGTCGTGTTGGTTGTGGGTTTACATAAGTTGCTGGCACATTATGTTAAGAATTCTCAGATAAATAGTTGCCAGGAAAACAAAGTTCAAACAAAAAACATAATAATTATATATAATACACTTGAACAAGTGGCAGAGAAGAATGAAAATTTTATTCAGTAGAATTTTTTTTCAAAAAAACAATTAAATATGGAGACATATTCACAGACTGTTTCCAAAGTTATTAATCTCAAACTCCTTATTTAAAATTTAAGAAAATTGGAGCCAAGATAAAAATAGAGAACACTATGAATTTCAAAATAAAAATACAACAAATGCAAATTTTTAAAAAGTAGAAAACTATTGCAATGAATATTTGTGTACCTAAACATTTCATTTATGATAAATCTTCATAGATCCCTCAGGTGCCTTTGAAAACTGTAGGTTGAAAAAGAATTTTTAAAAAGGGCTATTGAAAGGTAAAGAGTAAAATTTTGAAAAACATACATATTTTGCTTAAACTTGATTTTTGTTTATAAAAAATGACAATTCAGATTTTTGATATTTTATAGTATAATGTTTACACTTAAAAGCATTTTTACTAGTTTCATAGCTTTTATTAATGTAGCCGCATAATTGAAACCACAGTCTAGCAAAGAAAGACTGAACAAGATCAAATAGTTGGCAGCTGAAACTAGGCAAACATAGAAGCAGAACTAATGTTCAGTATTTTCTTAGTGAGGCTAATTTACCTTTGAGATAGTTCATATAGCTGTGCAGTAGATTTTTCATCACAATAATTTTTTTTACAGTAAGGCTGTTGTCTTTTTAAAAGCTGTTTAAATGCTTTTTTGTTCCGTGGCTGAACTACTTTATTCTTCATGGGGTACACCCTTTCAATTGATTGTCCCGCCTGGTTTAATTGTTTCCTGAGACTTTAGATAATCACACATCCCTTTGAGCTTCTGCTTCGTTAATCCAAGAGCGTTTTATGGATTCACTAATTACAGAGTTCTGAAAATTCAGGCTTGGATTCCACTAGCACTATCTGTATGTCATTAAAAATATCTGGGTATGATTTTCCGTGCTTGCTTTTGAGTTACTTCCCTTACTATCTGTGACCTGAATGAAGCCGAGTGAGATATTTTTAAGCTTTGATTCTGAACTGAATTTTCAGACACAACAGAACCTGCTGAAGTGTTGTAGAAATGTGTTTGATTTTCAGATCAATCAAAATGCTCTAAAGGGCTTTCTCTCCTCCTTCAGTCTTACATATTTCTCAGTTTTCTCGGAATTACACTATTCCTAGTATTTACTAAATAAAGACTGGCTTGCTTGCTTGATATTTTTAATGTCAGCAGCTTCACTCCCATAATATCCAAGAAAATATTTTGTATTGCAAGTCTGCATTCCTCTGAAATACATCTACTTCCATGGGGAGGGATGAGATGTTAAAGCCATACATTTTTTCTCCCCCACTTCAATAGTTTGTAATTTTTCTTTCTCCATACCTTCATTTTTTCACTCCAAGCCCCTCCCGATGTGAATGCTAAAATACTTATAAAACCTTTGCACTGCAAAAGGTGCTGGTTTCCAAGTCAGTATATGTGAAAGGGATTACAATACGATGAAATCTATTACCTAAAAGGTGAAACTAAGCAGCTGCTGGTAATAGAAAGTCATAGAGTCACAGAGCATGCACTGCTCTGTCATTTCTATTGAACAGCGTTGGTATTCCGGGCTTTTAGATGGAAACTGTTGAAGGCAATACATAGGCATTACACTCCATGTTCCACCAGATTTTCGCTCAGGAATTATTCTTCTTGAAGATGGGGCTAGGAAGGTGTGATCATAGAATGCAGGTCAGTTCCTCATATTCTTAAGTCTCTTATATTAGAGCAAACTACTCCATGACAACTTACAATTTCTTTTAGACAAGTGGCTGCTTAGGTGGACACTGTGCAAACCATGAAAGAGCACTCACAAATGGGAAACAAAGACTTTCAGAGGGGTGCAAGGCCCAGCACTTTTCTTTGCATATTACAGTCAATTGTAGCTGATTCTTGTGGTTTTATTCAATTTCTCATTTTGCCTTGCAAGGCATATTTTTCCTCCAAGGGAGGATGACCCATGAGATGGCTTCGCTTGACCTACCGTAATCCCCACCACAACAATTTCAATATTTAATAAACTTATCCTTCCAAATAGTTGGAACTGCTGCTTTATTGTTTTATAGTCTTGGATAACAACCTGGATAGTCTTAATCTTAGAATCAAAACCATGCTTGGTAATGAGAGGAAATATCAGGATCAGCTTCATTAACTGTAGGCGAGCAGCTAAGAACACAAACATCCAGGAGCATGTTCAGTGAAACTCTTTCTTGCCTGCAGCTGGAGCTGCGAACTGGAAGGCTGTGTGTTTTTGGAGACACTGAATGTACAGGGAAGGAAAACAACAAGCCACACCACACTTTATATTTTAAGCCATCTCATTTTATGTCCCTTCTCTGGGCATAATTGTACTGTGAAATTTCACACCTGACTAGATTATCGGTGGGGAGGAGGGGAAGCTTAAAGAGGGGATTGTGTTTGATTTACTCTTCTTTACGCTTCTCTGTCATCAGCTAAGTAACTAATACTCCTTAGCAATACTTCCCTTAGTGTCAGAGTCACAACTTCTGTTGCTTAGATTCTGCCAATGTCAAGCATATATTTTCATTTGAGGTTTTCCAGATATTTCTTCTAGAAATGATGTTGAAACCTTGAAACTTCATTATGCATTGAAGCTTTGGGATACTGAGATTAGGCTGAAGGTCCCTAATGGCCATCAGTGGCACTGCTGTGGGGATGGTAGCAGAGATGTTCCAATATGTACCAGCTGTGAATCTGTGTTCTGTGCAGCCAAGCAGAACTTGCTGGAATATTTTGAGGCAATAGTTCACATTCATTTTGCTTATACCAAGTATAATTTCTATCTCTGTGTAATGTATATGCCCATAATGGTTTGTTTACAATGAGGTTACAAAGAGGCAACATGAAGAGACACAATAGGAAATAGTTGTGTGGAGATGACATGCCTTACCCATACAATCTTGCAGCTCTCATCTGTGTTCAGGTTCAAGGAAGTATCTCAATTATTTTCATGTCATACTTTTCCAAAGAATGTTTTTCCTTTAGAAAGCTGCTGATCAAAATAACCAGAAGATAAAAACCAAGCTGTGCAAACATTTCCTGTTACAGCTTCTTTTTTCCCCTAAAGTCTTTAATATTTGAAAACTTTGCTTGGAAGAACTAAAAAACAAACAAACGAAAAGCTACAACCGCCCTTGTAACTTGTATTTTAAGTACATGGAATATCTAATCATAATTAAGAACTATATAAATCCCTAAATACCTTTTAATTGTTACTTGATGACCAAAGCTAAAAGAGAATCTGGATATCTATGCCACCTGTTACTGTCAAGACTACATTATTATATTTCCACCTTGAAATTCTGTGAAGCGAGAAATATGTTGTGTCTCAAACCAATCCTCCTGCTGGGCAGCATCCTGTGCTAGAGAGATGGGACAGATACAGTTAGACTGATGAGATGATCATCCTCTGTATCACTCTAATCTAATGTTTTTCAAGTCATTAAATCCAGGTATTTAAGCACCTGTTTGGCCCTTATCCTAGGTGTCCCTAGAGAGGACGAGAGACTAAATATGTGCTGAACTGACTGTCTACCTCCCATTGTGATTAAAAAGAGATAACTGCCAGAGTCCATTTTCCACTCTGGTTTTAAAACCATTGAATTCAGTGGAATCACTCTGGATTATAAATGTCATCCTTGGGAGTAGAAAATGACCTTGTGTCCCTTTTCTTTCCACCACAAAGATCCTCTTTCCAGCTTTCCCATGTTGAGCAAGAGCAGACTGGCATGTGCTACTACTGCACGTTTCCCTCTCAATTACCCATTTCCTCTCCTCTGTGCGTTTTTGGCACAACGTGTCGTGTTCTGAAACCTCACATACCTGAAACATTTGGAAACACTGAGTTCTGGACACATCTGGTTATTAGATTAGAGATGGCTGCCCCTTCTGTGAATAAAACCCTCACAACTGCCATAGGAAATTCCTTTAAGTTTTTCCCCCTGTGTTAAATTTTTGCCTCCAATATTTTACGGCTTCGTTTATTAATAGATAAATTTTATAGTATTCATGAAAAACACTGCAAAAGCTTAAATGAAAAATGTTATTTTTAGGACAAGGATGTAAAATCCTCTCCTTCCAGGTGAGAGCATACATCCCCCACAGCTAAATTCAGTGATAGAGTTTGCCATCCACTGTGGTGAATGTTCAGTGATAGGTTATGGCCTTTGGGAAACAGTTCTGTTGATGGATAGAAATAATGTTTTTCTGTATACTTTTACTGTGAAAATTTGTGTGTGGCCATATGATCAGCAAACACTTGTAAAGTTACAGTGTGAACAGCTTGAGAAACCTGTTGTTTGACTTCAGCCTCCTGATGTTTGACATCGACCTGGCACACAGAAGGGCTCTTAGCACAAGCTTCATCCTCTGTTCTCAGGAATTATAATGTAGAACAGTGTCTTTAGAAATTTCTTGACTCTCCTCTACTTGCTTAGGATAACATTTTTCCCATGCCAGCAGAGTGCAAATGAGAGGCTGGCTGCAAACTTAAATGCTGAGTAGCTTTGCCAGAGCTAGCAAACAAATTGAGGCTCATCAGTTGTATGCCATTGAATTCTCTGTGTTATCAGGTTTCTATCAAGAGGCGTTCTTTCTCCTCTGAATTTTAAACATCACACTATTTCCACTTTGGATAAAAAACCCCAACCAACTCATTAAAAGTTATTAGAAAATGATCAAGGATCCACTTATATATAATCTCTTCTGTTTATAATATTTTTTCTTCAGTTAACAGGAATTTACTTCTCTTTTTGAAAAATAAGGCAGATACTACAACTTGTAGAAAGAATTACTTTGTTTTTGTATCTTGCTCTCTGAAGGAAATCTCTGTTTATTTTATAAACTCATTATGTAGTAAGCTGGTGATCAGGCAATAATTTGTAAGTGCTTTTATTTCTGGTAAATGGGTGAAGAACTAAACTCCAGTTACAGCAATGGCAGCTTTTACTAATTACAAGGCAAAAGGCTATGGATCTGTCTGAAATAACTTGGATGATGCTGCCTGCCTATGACAAGTTGAATTTAGGGCTGAAGTAAGTTTAAAGACAGCTATAGAAGGAGAAAACAATCCACAGGAGGGGATGGAAGAGGTGTACTAGAATCTTTCACGACTTCTATATCTATAGATTATTAAAGACTTAGCTGAGTTAAGAATAGAAAGGGAATATTTACACGGTTGGTGATTGTACAGTATCAGTATCTTGCTGAGTTAGTGTTCAACACATTTAGAAAGAAAGAGAAAGAAAGAAAAAAAAAATTATTATTACCCTAGAAATCTATTTACACTTGCTACCTTTTCTCATGGCCTAATGCCCAACAGCTGCACTAACAAGAGACATTATCAGCCCTAATTTTCCTTTACCTCCCTCCCTGCTGGAAGGGACTGATCTGCTGGTGGAGCCAGTGTAGTGTTTCATTTTAAAGGGCACTGGTTAGCTTAAACAGTGGGGTTTTGCTAACTTGACTCTTTTAGACTGAAATTAATTAGGGTGCTGGCCAACCTCCACCCCTTAGGCCAGCTGCTTATGGGCTCCATGTGAGTTCACATCCTGAAGCACAGTGTAAGTAATATCTGTGGGCCAATAACAAACAAAATTGAATTTGATAAAGGATATATTTTGAATATTAATTATAGTAACAACAAATACAAGTGGGTAACACAGTGGCCAAAAAAAAGGCTACAGTCTATTAAATGCATTTTTTGTTACTACACCCAGTGCAAAGTATCATATGATAAGAGCAGTAGAGTGAGCAAATGTGTTAACAAGGAGAACCAGTAATTTAACCCCCAACAGCTAGCAAAAAAGAAGGTAAAATCTGGTTTATTTATGCATAAAATATTATGTATTAAAATTTCTTTATTTATGCATAAAATTAGGCCCTTGCTATATTGTTAAAATATCAAGACACTGAAAAAAACCAGCTGTATTCTGATTAATATTGGGACTTAAAGGAGCTTCCTCAGTTCCATAATGTGGAAGCTGGATTTTGAAAGCAGAGGCCACTTCCTTTTCTCATAATAGTAAGGATTTTTTCCTGTTCGTTCTTTCCAGTGAAGACCCTATTTCTCTCTCAGGTGCGCTGGCAGATGGGGTGAGTGTGAAACCATTATTTTTTTCTTTTGCACTCAGCATTCACTGCAGCACACTGTAGCCCAAGGAAGGAATGGGTGGAAGGTGAGAGCACTCAGTGACAGAGTGGCCTCCTGGAGAACCTGGTGGCCAGGGCCTCTCGTGTACTGTGCCAGGGCAATTATGTATTCCTTTGTAGCTTTCACTGTCTTATAAGTTAACCTTTGCATTGTGGACCTGAGTCAGTTTGTGTCTTGAAAGAACTCTTCCAGAAAAGATAAATCTTACCATAAATGCTGGGGAAACGTGCTTCAGAGGTCTGGGTTTAAAAGCTCGGATTCTTAAACTGGAGTGAGGCTGTTCAAAGTGATGGGGCGTTGTTCAGCACTCATTTGTTGCAAGACTTCAAGATGGCCAAGCTCCACTTCTACAAGCACCGAAATGTCTCCTGTTTTAATTTGGGCGTGCTGTGCCTCCAGCAGTGTTCACAGCTGGGGAATTCAGAGATCATTACCAAGTGACCAGGGAAGGATAGTGCTCAAAGGTGGGATATGTAGCTGCTAACAGTTCACACAGAGTGGTGAGCTGTGTGAAACACCAGTCTCCCAAACTTTCTTAGAACAGGATTGGGGAACTCCCAGCATCTGCCTGGAGCAGTGGCTCATGGCTTGGGGTGCATGGCAGGAACACCCCGTAACTATGGTGTGAAACAGTCTTTTGCCTGCACAAAGTCGACTCTCCCTCCCTGCCGTCCAAGGACTTGTCAGTGCAGTTTAGCCACTGTCCTTGTCTTGGTAACAGTTTGATTAGTTACTGAAAGTGGCATCAGAAAGCCTGGGATTGTTCCCCTCTCCAGAGCGGGGTAGTTGTGTTGCTGTCAGGGATGAGAGTCCACATCCCCTCCAGGGGAGGACCATTGAATCCAAAGCACTTGATGCAGCATGAGAACAGTTGAAATTCCTAAAACTTTCAAAGAATGTACCTACCAAAGACACCGAGATTCAGCAAGTGGCTGCTTCTGGAGTAGTGGGTTTTTTATGGTGCTGAATCTCTCAGTAACACCAGTCGCACATTTCTTGGGATTGAGTAGCCTGGAGGAAACGTGTTCTGCTTCAAGATAAAATGCATTGAGGAAAGCCAGCTAAGGGGAAAATTCAGTTTCTTTATGTGACGTAAAACCCAGGACGCAGAATTACAATATATGCTGCATACACTAGATGGCAATGTAATACCTGCATAAAGAGGTTATCCCAAATTCAATAAAAAGTGCTTTCAGGTAGGCACTACGAGCTCTTTCAAAGTAATAGCTTTACCTTAACTCTTCTACAGTGAGCAAATATTCTACCAAGGGTAAAACCTAGGACCAATTTAGATCAGTAGAGGACCACTGAATTTGATTCTTCCTTGTTCTCATTTGTTTAATAATTTTCAGAACAGTGTATTTATTTGTCACAGAGCTTAATAATTATTTCAGAATATAAACTCTGTTAGTATGTAGTTTGACCTTTGTTAGGTTTTGCATCTCCTATCCCTATTTGACCCTAGCTCAAATAGCTTTGAAACATCCTTCCCGTATATTCCCTTTAGAATACTTTGGACATTGCAGATGTTCCCTTTTAATTTCCTCCTTNTTTTTTTTTTTTTTCCCCCCCGATGAGCAAAAGCCTGTATAATTGCTTGGTGATGTTTCTGGGACATAAGGAAGCCCTGTTGCATGTATATCTCAGGTTCACCTCTTTCTCAGGCTTTGCTGTGCCTTTCTGGATTTAGCCCAGGCAAGGATAAACCTGTGAGAATATTTTATTGAACATACACTGTACTGTACATTAGCTTTTTGTATATTTAGGGGATTGCCTCATTCATCTAGAACCAGTGCTAAATACTCAGTAAAGCTTTGTATTATAGTGAGAAGCTTCTTCTCAACTGTTTTGTGGGGTTTTTTGTTTGTTCTTTTGTTTTTTTTCAATTGTTACTATTTATTTGTTTCATATACTATTTAAATAAAATTTAAGGGAGATCTGCTCTCCCGAGCTCATAGCAGAAATTCTAATTGATTCTTTGGTAGCACTGCTGTCATTAAGAATCCAACAGGGAAATTGTGTTGCAGCTTTTGAAAGATAACAGAAAAACTTAATACTGCAATTATAACATGTTGAACTTTTAATGTAAATTTAGATTCAATTCATCCCCTTTGCAGCTAGCTTTGTTGTGTCATCAGAATTAAATGTTTCTTAGTGAAATTCTTGATGTTGTTTTCAGTCAATGAAATACTAGTGGGACACTCCAGGTGGTTTTCTTAAGTGTCGTGTCTGTGTATGAAGAGCTGCAGTAACAGAAAGCAACCATCAGTAATCCCACATGTCCCTCAAGAATCCACTCTGTCGAATATCAGTCTATATCCCAAATAGCTGCTCAACTTTGTTTTTCAGATTTTCATTTTCTATCTCCCAATTAATTCTTCTAGTATTTCCCTCACTAGACCAGTCCCTCTTTTTCTGTCTGCTTATTATTTCTGTTCTGACCACCCATCTGCTTTTTTTAGCTACCTTTTCCTTCCTCCTGTCTCACTGTATAGAACATACAGGGAACAGGAACTTATACATTGGCTTAAAGGGAACTAACAGAAATATTTAGATTTTGTTTTTTTAATCCTGGGATGGCTTTGTTTGGTATTACTATTTCTTTATACCTATGCTTTAACCCAATCACAAATTCAATTGATTGCTTTTTTTTCCTCAACAGAGCACATGAATGTAAGCATACACATTAAAATACAGAAATGTACAACACTGCATTTCATGCATGACTGATTGTTGTCATGTATTTATCCTGACTACCTGCCATACCATCATGCAATGGCTTGGGTTGGAAAGGGCCTTAAACATCATCTCGTTCCAAGCCCCCTGCCATGGACGGGGACACCTTCCACTGGACCAGGTTGCTTAAAGCCACATCCAGCCTGGCTTTGAACACTTCCAGGGATGGGGCATCTTCCTTCTTGTTGTCTAATGTGATGAAAACTCCTGTGCTGTGCTTCCTTCCTTAGCCTCTTTTCCAGCAAGCGCCTGCTCTTGCATTTGAGGTTGACAGTGGAGCAATCCTTGAATGGGGACCTCTATTACAAACCAGCGTAAGTTTGCATTGTGCTGCAGTATTGCTTGCCTCAGGGCTTTCTTTTAAGGTGAAACAGAAAGCGAAAGTGAAAACTGAATTAATTCATTAATTTATGGAAAATGCCTTCCCTAGCCTTGTAGTATGGCCTTAGATAAAAGTCGCTTGAAAATTCTCCGTGAAATCCTTTTGGTGTTTTTGATTGCTGAAGGAACCACAGAATAAATTCCTCCCTTCCTAATGCCACGCATACCATCAGGCATCTCCCCTTGGAGACATTTTATTACTGTCATATTGTCAGCAAGTTAAAAATATTAATTTTGAAGGCTCTTACGTAAATATTAAAAATATCTCTGCTTTGACCACAGTTGGTTAGAGAATGTATTTTAGCATCTGTTATTTGATTTACGTTATGATTTGACACTTTGACACAAAGATGTTTGTCCTTTTGGATTCTGAGTGCGAGATTCCTTTGGGGTATAAAGTTAGCAGCCTTGGGTAAAAGATGTCTTCATACCTGCATACAGAGCAGAAGATTAGTATATTAAAGGGATTAATTTTACACAATTAAGTTTTTCACACAAGTGAACAGCAGTCTTCACTGGAGTGTAGAAAAGCAAGGCAACCTGCGCAAACCGATTGTTTCACTCTATAATTTTGGGGCTACAATCTCATGTCATCAGAATATCCTATATCAGATAAATTTCCTTGCTTTATAAGCTACTGCACAGTTCCAGGTGTTGGAAAAGAGCAGAAGCCAATCCATATGTTATTCTATTTTAACATATAAAAAATGTGTATTAGGTAAGGTCAGTGTAATTGGTTTAGCCTCAAGTCATAAGTCTTCTATATAAGTAATTTTCACAGTTCTTATTAGCATATTGTGCAAAGTGGCTTTCTTGAGCAAGAGGGGGAAAAAAATTGCTTCACTGGTAAACAGATTTGATTCCAGAATTACTGACTTATTGAGATAAAAATGAAAACTTGTATGTGTCCCTCTTTGATCAAAAATTCCCAAGATAAATCAAAATTTAGAAGCATCTAATAAGTCATGGATGAATGAAGTGCTAAAATAACTGTTTTGCAGTGGAATATCAGCCCATCTTTGTGGCACTTACAGAATCTCAGCCCATTTAGTGCTTTGCAATTTCCACCTGAGATTTCTTTTTCATTTTGTTGCTATTTACAGTTTACTATGTGAAACATAACAAATCTGGTGTCAATTGTCTCTTTCTTTGTTGTAAGTTAGATACTCAGACTGTAGTGATGTTTGCAGTAACATGTATTTGTTTTCTGTTCAGGTTGGATTTCCACTGGCCCCTCAAGTGTTAGGGTTGGTTGGTGATGTAGTTTCCTTCCTTTAAGTTCAAAGCCTTCCCCATAAAGGTTTTTATTTAATTATGAGGTTCTATTTTGTAAAATGAAAATAGTTGTAGAGAGAATTGTAGAGTTGTAGAGAGTAGTAATTCTCACTACAAATCTTCTGCATCTTTTGTCTAGTTACAGTGTTCAGACTGGACCGCTTTGCTATCTGACTTTGTTTTCTAGGTTAAAATGCATTAACTGTGGAGTGAGTTAAGAACTAATCTTGACCAATTTAGCAAGAAATGGCCACAGTACTTACGGTGCTCGCAAAGCTCTTAATTTGAGTGGACGCAGCAGCTGACTGCAATTCCCAGAGAGAAAAGCCATATGACTATTACCTTGAAAACAAGACATGTCTAAAAACTCTTAAGTAGTAATAATTTTCACGTTTGCATTTCCAGTTATTTGACCTGTGTGTTTTGGAAAAAATCTTGCAACCCTTTGTTGAGCAATTGTTTCTCTAAGCATTTGCGTTTGCCTTGACATCTCGGCTTATTCAGAGAGCCTGCTTTGTGAATGAGCTCATGAAAAACTATGGTATCTGGAAGCCAGACTTCATTAAATGTGCCTGAGGATACCACGTGTGAAGAAGTACGAAGAAGTACGGGGTTTTTTTGAAGCTTTTTCCAAAACGATTAAAAAAAACCAACACCCCACCTTGTTGAGCCAATGGTAATAGTTATGCTCTCAAAGTGAAAGAGGCATTCAGGATTATCTTAAAAATCTCATTGACCATCTTTGATCTTCATGCCTTAGACACTGGAGAGAAGAGGATGAAGCAAAACAAACAGAACAAAACAAACCCCGCTGCCCACCAACACAGAGAAAATAAGGTTCTTTTTCTTCTGTTTACTAATATGTGGCTGTTTTCTAAAGTATAAAATTTCTTTAATGTTTTTGTGTATGCACTAGACTGATATATAAAAACAAAAGGTTATTGAAAGTACGTCATGCCTATGTTGCATGCTGAATTCCCTCTCCCTCATCCTAAGCAATGGTTGTATTTATGCTGCACCAAAAGCTAAACTGGCCTTGTTCTGAAGACGCATAGTCAGCATGCTTGCTAATTCTTTCCGTGGAAGGAAATCAAAATGCAAAGAAAAAGGATTAGGGATGGTAAAAATAAACAAGAAAATATTTAATGTTGATCAAGTTGTGATGTAATATGGATGAATTGGGTGAAAAGAGCAATTTTTTCTTGCTTGCTTGTTTTTTTTTTCCTCTCTCCTCTCTAAGAAGCCACATTTTGTGTCAGCTGGTAGCTGAAACAGCTGTAGGATTATGAAAAATTTGAGAACAAGAGGAGATAATTTGATAATTTGAGTATTTGTAAATCTCTAGGTAATTAAACTACTTTCAATCTGGTGAAGGAAAAGCAGTGAGTACTCAAACATTTTTCATTGCATTTCAGAACTCTCTTCTGGTATCTTGTACAGATTCACCGCAATAGATGAGAAAGAATCAGTTGCTATTGCAGCCAACTACTGTTGAGAAATGAAACAAATATCTGGGGAAGATGAAATAATGGAGGGCACCTGGGAAGGGAGCTTGGGTTTAGGAAGAAGTTTCTGGTGCGTGATAAGACAGTGATATTGCAAACTGAAGGAGGAAGAAAAAAAAAAGAAAATATGGGTGTAAGTTGGCAATGGATTATTATGTGAGAAGGATCAAGGTTAGGAGAGATTTGGGAAGGGAACAGCAGTTAGTGAGTTTAGGGGTGGGGGAGGTACTGTCTGAGGAGGGAAAATGGAGAGCAGCTTTTCAAGGCAGAGAGAGAACTTGGAAACTGAGACCAGCAACAAATGCAAGATTAGTGGCAGCAGTGTAAGCACAGCTCTGACAAAATAGTGAAGGGGGGAAGGGGCAGCCTGTGCTCATTCTGTGTGCTGAGCTCTTCTGCCAAAACTGCTATGCTGGTTTATGAAACAAAGCATGGTACAGCATCGAGGGTTTGGGGATGGGGAGGTGTCAGCTTATGGTGCCCAAATCCCCCAAGAATGCAGTCACAGTTTTAGCTGATAACTTCCCTGAAGGACTGTGTGCAGCAGACAAACTCGGGAGGAAGCCGGGGTGCTATACCCCCAGGTAGCAAAGTGCAGAGCTGCCCAACTCAAGCAAACACATCTTGAGAGAGAGCTTGTTT
>WEIT01002644.1:42077-58254 GCA_013389985.1 Dryoscopus gambensis | reverse complement strand
TTGATGCCAGAAGTGTAAAAACATGACTAGGGCGTGTGTTTAATACAGCAATTACATAAAATGGGTTTGTTCTCAGCTTCCATGAGAGGATCCAGTAAACTAATGACAAAATGCTTCTGGGTTAAAAGTATAAACTTGGCAAAACAATAATAATAGAAGAATATGGAAGATTGCTGGTTCCTGTTCCACTTCTCACAGAGTAGAGGAGATGCACTGGCAGAGTAGTCTGGTCTGTTTTTTAGGGAATATAAAGTAAGGGGCTGTGAGACCACCAAACTATGAAGTGGTTAAAAATGCTAACAGGACTGACTTTGGTTGGGATTTGTTGTTTGGTTTATGTTCTTTTATTTTGGTTTTTTTTTTTAACAGTGACTTGGACATGTCAGAGTTCCTTATTAATCCCAATGCAGGGCCTTGCCGCTACAACTTGATTGCTGTCTCCAACCACTATGGAGGAATGGGAGGAGGGCACTGTAAGTTGATTTCGAGTGTCATAATTCTAGATGTCAGCTTTCTTACCACGTTGATTGTGATTGAAGTACTCATCACTTTAAATCAGTGGTGCTTTTTAATGGTTATGGGACAACTTTTTTTTCACTACCTTGAAATGCTTTCACAAGTATTTTAACACAAAAATCTGTATGCAATGAGCTTTCTAGGGTAATTATAGGTTCTTTTATACTTCTAGTTATGCATGTTGTGAAAAGAGAAAACATAAGAGCTACTCTACTCTTAAAACTAGTTTTGCCATGCTTGTCTGTATTTTTGTTCATTGTGCTTCTCCTTGAAAGCAGAGAGACAAAATGACTGAGGGATTGTATTTTCACCATGCTTTTCAATAACATTGTCTTTAGAAGGGAAATGTGTTTAAGCTCTCCTTGCTCAAAAAAGAAAGTGTTCAAGATGTTTAATAGTGATAATGAGGTTTAGTCAGTTAAATATGAAGTGTTTGTCAGCAACATACTGTAGTAACAGATTGTATTACATCTATGAAGATACAAAGTCCTGAGACATTGTACTTTTTTGTCCTAGATACTGCTTTTGCAAAAAATAAGGATGATGGAAAATGGTACTACTTTGATGACAGTAGCGTGTCCACTGCAAGTGAAGACCAGATAGTGGCAAGTATCTCTTAGTTTCCAAATTTGGGACTGTTGATGTTTTCTTGTCAGGACAGGAAAAATCAAGAGTAAACCATGAAACTTGTGTTAAATTTGTAAGCAGTAGTTTGTGTTCTTTCAAAGGACAGTACAAACCAAAAATGGCTTGCTACAAAACATGCAAAAATAACTTAGATAAACAGTTTGGATTTCTTTGTAATTTTACCTTGTATACTTGGAAGCAGAGAAAAAAAATTAGTAACCTGGACTGTAAATGTTTTGTTTGAAGGCTCATGAACATACTGTACTTCTCTCTTTTACAGTCCAAAGCAGCGTATGTGCTCTTCTACCAGAGACAGGACACAATCAGTGGAACTGGCTTTTTCCCACTTGACCGGGAAACTAAACAAGGTGCTTCAGCTGCCACAGGCATCCCACTAGAAAGCGATGAAGACAGCAATGAAAACGATAATGATATAGAAAATGAAAATTGTATGCACACTAACTGATGGGAAGAACTAGAAGCCATAAAAGAGACTCTCTTCCTGGGGATACGTATTGAAAGAGTGAAAATGCCCACCAAATTAAGAATAAAAATCTGAGATGGGGAGTTTCAGATAATAGAATGTAAATCTTTATTACATTTTAACATGTGCAGTACTTGAAGTGAAACAATAAAAACTTAAACAGAAATTGTCTCTAATGGATTTACAGTCTCATATTCACAAGGTATATATAGGAAATCACAAATAAACCCCTTCTAAGTTTTCTGCTGCTGTTCTGCTGGATTATGTTTTGTTTTGGATGTGAATTAATAACTAAAATATTAAATCTGTGGACTTCTGACATTTACTTTTCTAGTACTGCAAGAATACTACTGCCAAGTCTAGTTTCTGGATGAATATATATATGTTCCTTAGGCTGCCAACAGACTACAAGTAAAAATGTCATAAATACCTAAAGTAGTAGTTTTCTTGAAACAGCAAATTTTTGTTTCTCCCTATTTTTTTTTTTAATTTGGTCACAATAGAAGAAATAGCTTGAAAAAGGTGTTTTAACCTTTTGTGATATAGTGGAACATCCAGAATATTACGTTCATCTTACTGCTGCTGTGGAACAGGTTCTGGATTTCATGCTGCATTAACAAAAAGGTTTTCAATTAAATATAAGTATCCATTGTTGCTTGTTGGAATTTACTCCGCAGACATAATTCCTGTTATCTTGCTTCTAAGACATGCATAATTTTAATCTGATAACAGTCCAAAATTTAAATTGTGCTGTAAGTTCTCTCTCCCCAGTTTTTGTAGTTTGACAGCTTGCAAACTACTCTGTATTAAGGTCCGAGTTGATAGTATTCTGTATCCATAGTAATGACTGTGTATCAGGCTTAGTTGAGAATTTTTTCAATATAACCTGCCTTTAAATTGTTAATTAACAAAATCACTTTAAAGGCAGGCCTGTTAATTTTCTTTGTGCGTTCCGGATGGAATTCACCATAGCCTTACAGTGTATCTGAAAAGGTAACTCATAAGAGAATTGGCATTTGCATGTTCAAGTCAGAACCTGTACAGTATATAAGGCATACAAACTCCAAGTTGGATTTCAGTTAACTATGTTCAGGGGTCCAGGATGCCAAAATAAGTGTGACAGTTTGAAACATTTTTTGATTTGCTGCTTTCCCATTGATCTAGTTGGAAGAATGTATTGTTGATTTGCATACAATACTGCCTTTGAGAGAGGCTCTTAAATGTGGGGGCACACGTCACATATCTACTACCTGGAGAATTGCTTTGTGTCCCACTGTTTAAAATTTAAAAAAGAAAAAAGCAAAAAGTATGATGTTCTTCACTTGAACTAATCAAATACAATAGGTTATAAATTGTGTATTGTAAATAAAAGTTCACTCTGTGAGTGCACATTTTGGTAAATTATTTATTTATGTTAGCATTAAAAAGTTTAAAAAATTGCATTTGACCAGGATATAAATGAGATATGTTGGACATGGCTTTGCTTTATACCTTGATATTAAAACTGGTGTTTCATCCTGGTATTTTAAAGCTGCTTTGAGTTATTTTTTTTTAAATGTAAACTAACCTCCTGCATGACAGAGGTTAAAATTTTGTCTGCACTTGAGTTCACTTGGGTTTACATTTGAAATGCGCATGTTTATTTATACAGATTTCAATAAAGCTATTCAAGGCCTTATTTAGTGTTCCATTTTGTTACAAATTCTTTTCCCACGGTGTTTGTGTCATGGGTTGTCTTTGTCTGAGAGTTATATTCTCAGTTACAAACTGGTTATGTAATGCCCAACATAGAACAAGACGAATAGTATTTCCAGTAGATAGTATATATAAATGTTTCTCTCCTGTCATTGGCTCTGAGACATTTAAAAGGCTGCAAAAACAATAATGTCATAATTTTTTTTGTTCTTAAAAGTAATACTGTAACAATAATCAAATGCAAATATACTAATTGTGAGATGGCTGAGGAAATGACGGAATATATTTAAGATTAGACAAACCTGTGGGGTTGGTGGGGGGGAAATGATAGAAGCTTTTGGAAGCAATCCTAGAGGAGTGATCAACTCTTTGAATAACACATAAAAAGAGCCCCCCTATATTCATACTCCCACTTCTTCCATATCTTGTTAGCCTAGAACTTTTTTGGAAAAACCACACAGAGCAAAGGATCTGATTTGACTTACCAAAATACTTTAGTAGTTTGTAGATTGGAGCTTTAATACCTGATAACTCAGAGTCCTAAAGCACTTCATTCTCCCTTTGAAAATGCAAATAAACACACACATATGCAATGTTGTATTTGAAGGAATGTACTTACCTACTAATAACTGGATCATCCGACTAGAATTTAAAAGGCTGTTGATCAAAGTAACATGTAATTGGGGAAAAAGTACATAGATTAATTCTATTTTCTATCTTTGTTATTTGACTTCCAAGTCAAATACACACAATACACAGTTTGTACAATCAGCTTCCTAATCAGAGATAAAAATCAGTAATCTCTCTATTTGAGTGTCTCAAAGGTTTCTGGGAATTCAGTCAAGCTGTGAGTTTTATAAAACGTACATTCGCACATAAGATAGAATTATTCCAGTATGGACATGTTTTAAAGTACAGAAAGTATATTATTATTTACAATGTTTATCGAAAGTTATTCTCACTCAACCCATCATTTATGTGGAGAAGGGAATCCTAGCATCTGTTATGAATCATGTCAGATAAAAATCTAGTGCACTTTTTTCATCAAAATTTTGCTATCAATAAGTATCAGCATAAACTCTAAAATTACAAGAGTCAGTTAACTTTGTTAGTGTGACAGTCACAGAAACAAAACAGAGTAGGAAGCAGAAGACAGCTTGTAATTCCCACTTACTCCGTGGATTTTGTGACAGCAATATGTCACTTAAAGCCAGACTGGGAGTGAAGCAGAGGTAAAGGAACACTGCTCAAGACCTCTTGTTTTAGTTGGCTTCAGACAATGTTCTGGATGCTTTGGTGCATCATCCACCTAAATTAAAGTCCCACCTGCCTTCCGGGCACACTGAGGTGCGTCGCGGTCTCCCCCTGCCGTTCCCTGGGGGCAGGAGGCCCTGGGGTGGATGCGTGATTGGGGCACGGGGTTTGCCCTGCCCCTGCCCCGGTCACACGTACCCCGACTGTGGGCTGCGCTTGGCCCGAGGGTGCTCCCCGGGCCCAGGGGACTCTGGGTTCGGGGATGATTGCTCAGTGTGTGTGCTGGCTCTGAGCAATGCCGCTGCTAATAAAGAGCTGCTGAAATATCCACATAATGAGCCTTTCCTGATTCTTTCTACGGGCAAAGCTGTCCCCAGGAAGGTTGCAGAACCCCACTACAACAGAGGTGAAGTATGCAGCTTACTTTTAAGCTGACAAGATGGGAAAAGCTGTCAGATGTTCCACTGTCAGATGATGTGGAAACATCTGCTGCATCTACAGCTACTTGCTAATGGGAAGGCCACAACCCCTTTTAGCTTTCCCAGGAAGTTAGCCCTGTATTATGGAGTGCAGTGTATTTTTTTAAGAGATTTGAAATCTTTAGCAGGAAATCAGTATGGCAGGCCAAGAAATTAATTGGCAAACCTACTAGTTTTCTTTAAAAATTATGCTGCTTTCTTTTATGTCAGAGTTGTAGTTGCAGGGTATGGTTTTTCATTGTTTCTAAGCATTAGTTACTTTAACAAAGAAAATCACTATAAATGTAGTGAAACAATAGGAAAACTGTATCTGATAGAATAAGCATATTCTTAGTCTGCAGGCAAACTGCCGTCTTCAGATTTTTTTAGCTCTTTTTCCCTGGGGGGTAAACATTGTGAAAACAGTTCCACTTCTCTAGTTCCAAGATTGCATGCTTTACTGGCATCATGGGTTATGAGGCAAGTAGAGAGACCTGTCTTACTCAAAAGAAATTACACCTTGGAATAACATGGAAAGCTGGAATAGTCCAAATGTGAGAAATTTATTTAGAGAATGAACTGGGTTACTCTATGCCAGGTAGCATTAACAGTCATCCTGGGCCAAATTATGCAAAAGTTAATACAGGACTCTATTGATAAAGAATTCACATCAGTCCATATGGTTTAATGAAAAGTAAATTTTGTTGTTTGTGAGGCCGGTAATTGAAAAATTGATAAAGACAATAATATAGGTGCACCTAAATTATTTCTGTACTTGGCATTTCATTGTCACCTTAAGTATCACAAAACATGAACATTATGCAGTATCATCCAATACAACGTTTAGGAAACAACCAATAGCCTCAAAATAATTTCTGTTAGGAAGTCATTGTGGAATAGAGATGTTATTGATGAAGTTGGTGGCAATTGGTCTTAAATTAATGTTTATATTCAGTGTTCAAAATATTCTGATCTTACCCACAGAATGTGGAAAGTAGTAAATACCCCTAAATCCTCAGTAGGCCCGGTGGACAAGCAATTCAGCACTGAATGAAGTGGCACAAGAACTAGTCCTTGGATACAAAAACAGAACTGAGAAGTTGGACTAATCTTTCTGGGTCTCCAGTAAGGAGCCTGTGAAAATACACTATTTGAGTTATTACCTTTTAAAATTTCAGATTGTAACCTGGGACAAAGTATAGAAAAAAGTTACAATCCCAGAGTAAATACATGTGGAGAAGAATTGTTTTCTCAGACTACTGAGAAGTGCCTCGATTTGCATGTGACACCTTATGAGGGGGGACTTTATGCACGGAGTCTTGGAGTGTAGGGAAACATTCAAAGAACTAGTGGTTCAAAACTAGAAGAGGACAATCTGAAAACAGATACGAGTGTGCGAGTCTTTTATGCAATTACTTTTTTAAAAAGGAGAAGGAAGTTAGTGGCAGAACAACCAGCAGAGGCTGGTTGTTCTATTAACTCTGGGCTAGATGCCTTTGCTTTCCCTGGCCTACAGAGGGAGGCAGCTAAGATGTGCAAGGGCCCTTCCCTTGCTGGGATGCAGACAGAGTCTGAGTCATCTGAGTCACTCGCCTCAGCTTTGAGATCTGTGAATCCATAAACATCCCGTTCTTCTCAGAGGAATGTTCCTCCCTCTTTAGACCTAATTGTACCCATTAAAAATCACTTATAAGTTTTGAATGGAGGCCTGAATATGTGCGTATTTGCTTCGAGCTCACCATGGTTTGAGGGAAGGCCTTTACTCACTAGTGTTATAAGAATTCATTAATAGGAGAATAAAACCCATGCTCTTGTTCAGCACAGCGAATGGTATGACTTTTCTTCCCTTCTTTCACCATGGCTACCGACTTAAACTCATGAAGCCACTCCAAACCCTCTCTGTAAGACTGTCCTAGCTCTGGCTGAGGACATGAGGGACGGAGCCAGGAGCCATGTGTCCGTGGCCAAGTCTTTGTGTTATTCCATACCATCCTACATCACGGACAGGGGCAGGGAAAGGGCTCTCACTTCCCAGGACAGGGTGGGCATTCCTTTTTCCAGGGAGCAGTGGGGTAACAATTGTCCCAACAGGAGGGTTTCTTTGCCATTGTTTTTCATTGTTCCAGACCTGGGGGAGAAATGTACGGGGGCCATTTTGTTCTTTGTCTTGGAGCTGCGTGGCACCAGGTTGGGTTGCTCAGATGGCGAGCATTTTTTGTATGTAAATCACCCTCTTTTTTGTATACTTTTGTTATTAAATAATGTTGCTGATATTGTTCATTTTCTTCTCTCATTGCTGTTTTCAGTAAGTTGTTCTTATCTCAGCTCTGGATCTCTGCCTTTTTTCTCTCTCACTAGAGGGGTGGGGAAGGGGAGCAGCTGTGTGTGGCCTAATTTCCAGCTGCCCTTAAACTATGAAAAAGACGTTTGATTTATTGTCATTTCCTCCAAGTAACTCTTTCCCCCAGTTACAGCCTAAACCAAAACATACATCTCCCTTTCCCTTCTTTCTTTGCCATTCTGGAAGAGCATCCCTGCCTCTCCATGACAATTTCTGTTAAAACACAATGACCCGTTCAGACTTGCCCCTGTTGAAAAATTATATTTCCTTAAAAATGAAAATTAAAACCTACGTATCGTGCAATTGGTAAGAGGTCCACAACCAGCTCTAGGGGCACAAAGGCATTTTCCAGAACACAATGAATGCTGTCTGGAAAGACTTCAGATGAGCTCTGCTTGTTTTCAACATCTGTCAATGTTCTAAAATACATATTATGCTCTGGGTATTGTGTAAATGTGTATCTTTTGCCTGAGGAGAAAGTCTGCAAACACAAGGGACAGTAACTACTGATTCTGTATCATCTACACCTATGAAAAGCAAATAAAAATAACATATTGATTTTTGGTATAGGAAATAATGCCTTAGCAGATGTCTTTAGGAAATTTAACCTCAGTTATTTATGTAATATTTTTGAGATAAGGTAGCGCAGATTAAAAGATAAATCAAAGAAGATTGTACTACTACTTAAGATGGGAAGAAGCATTTTGTTATCCACTCTAAATAATCTTTGAAATTCTGTTTGGTTAATGTCATGGTCAGTCTGAAATTGTAATTTAGAAAGCTTATTTTTATGATGTACATTGTTTCTGCAATATCAGGGAGGAAGAAACAGTGAAGAACTGTGAATGTTTGTAAAAACAATGAATCACACTAAGACAAGCCAACAGTATGGAGAAGCCTATATTGCATTAATAGAAAAGATGAATGTGATGAAAAAGTAGCTGTAGGATACTACTAAGGAGGTGGTAGAGGATTTTAAAAAAGGAGCAGAGTCCTATGATTAAAAAAAGCAACTACTGCAAAAGTCACTAACAGGCAACTAAAAATTGCAATCTTTGGTAGTCGTGGTTTGTCTTGCAGATATACAACAAAAAAGAAATTTGGTTTCTAGCAATGGATTTAACTTCTCAGTGAAAGGTAAGGGTAAACCAATAGAAAGGAAACAATCTAGAGGTGATTCCAACACATTATGAGGATCGGGAGCTGAGCTAATAATTTTTAGTAACCAGTTTACAAATGAAGGCTTGAAACGTCCTGAGGGGGGGGAGGGGGGGGAATGAATCACAGAAACAATTAGATTGGAAAAGACCTCTGATTGAACAGCACAATGTCAACTAGATCATGGCACTAAATGCCATGTCCAGTCTTTCCCTAAACACCTCCAGGGACAGTGACTCCATTGCCTCTCTGGGCAGCCCATTCCAATGTCCAATCACCCTTTCTGTGAAGAAATTCCTCCTGATGTCCAACCTAAACCTCCTCTGATGCAGCTTAAGACTATGTCCTCTCATCCCGCCACAAGTTTCCTGGGAGAAGAGGCCGCCCCCCATCTGGCTACAACCTCCTTTCAGGTTGCTGTAGAGAATGACATGGCCCCTGAGCCTCCTCCAGGCTAAAGAACCCCAGCTCCCTCAGCTGCTCTTCACAGGACAATGAAGTGTCAATTTCTTTGAAATTTTACTGTTGGTAAGGCTGGTCCTGGCCTTCTGTGATCTTGCCTCCAACAAAATAAGACATTCAAGCCCACCAGACATTTTTATCACCCATAACAAAGAGTGGCTGAGTAAAGGGAGTGAGTGACTGGGTCAGGAGTAAAGCCATTTGGTAAAGAATCTGTCAATATGTTGTACATGCTAACTTCTAATTTTATAATTCAATTGTTTATCAGATGTTCTTAGATCATGGCATGGTTTAGTTAGTTATGACTGAAGCAGAGAAGCAAGGCCCTTAGAAATAAACAGCCATAGGAATCTACTGATGACCATGCAGTCAAAGAGAAATAAGGTTTCAGACTGGCTGAACAAGTTTTACATCCCACTTAATGATCTGTTCAGTAGCTCCAGGGCTTGGCTCTCAGGTGGAACAGTGAATATTCAGACCTGGAATTTCCTATGCTCTAGCCAGTAGTTAGCCAAGAACGCATCCATGCACTGGTGTGAGGAGACAGACAAGCTCATCTGCCATGCCCTGGGAGCAGGTTCCAGCAAGTGGCTGCTATTTGTGAAATACTGAATACAACTTGCAGAAATGCTGCCAAAATAGCAGTATTAACTAATGAAATTAACTATGTAACTGCCACACGTATGCATCCTTGATTATGGATGTCTCTGCTTGCACATGACCCAGGGTGTAGATACATACAGTGATATAGCCCTGCCTTATTGGGAATGCATGTTCACATGTGGAGGTGATCTGGGGAGCCATTTTACTACACAGGAAAGCATTTGGATCTTTATGACTGGATACCTTTGGCTGTCTTCCAAATTTCCTGAGAAGTAAGTTCATTCTGTTTAGCTGTTTGGACCCAACCTGAGTAACAAAATTTCTTTCAGACTGCTGCTTATAAGCACAGCCACGCATGAACCTCTACAAATATTTATCTCAAGGGCAAAGTCCTCTGAATCAGATAAGAAGCCTATATAATCTTCATAAAGCAACAAAGATGAGTGAAACACATAAGGTAAACGAAAGCCTCTACAACAAGCAGTTCTTCATTCAGATCTCTTCCATAAGAACTTTCTAATCCTTATGGTTTATAGAAAGAACAGCCTGTAAAAGAATGGAGCAGTCCCATGTCAGCTATCTTTGCAGTTGTGCTGAAGGCTCTCAGAAGTACGTGGCCATACTGAGACTTTTCTAGGCTGGGTTGAGTTAGCTACAAATTACCTTGATCATGCCAGCAGTGTAGACGGAGAGAAAAGACTGTGAGAAAAGAAGAATACCTACATGGTGTGCTAGCCTCCATGCTACTTATATGAGCATAGTGAGTGTAGCTATTTCTATAATAATTTTCTCTGTTTGACAGATATGACTGCAGTCCCTGCTACATAGGGGGCACCCCTAACACAAAGGAACTAACATCCATTCAGCTGGTGAAAACTTTCCTGTAGTAATGGTATCACTGAGCAGCCTCAGGGCTGCAATCTGGAATGATTATCTTAAAGGATTCACCAGAGCCTGCAGAAAGCATCCAGTGACTTTTCCTCTCTGCTGCAGCAGCCAAAAAAATTTTATTTTTACACGGGGGAACACCCCTCTCTCTGGTGCTGCTCTGTGATTAGTAGATTGGAGGTTACTAGGTATCTGGAAGTACTTCCCTAATTTTCATACAAGTTGAAGAAGATATAAAGAGGAAATGATTAAGATGTAGGGAGGTTTTTGGCAAATAGATGAGAGGACGGCACATAATGAGATTGCAGCATAATGCATATTACTGACACTCTTGATGGGCATTTTTAAGTTACACATCCTGCAGTCAGCATGAGATAATCAGAAAAAAACTTCTCCTGAGAGTGCAGTTGAATCCACTGTCCACTGGAAGAGCTCTGGATCAAATAACAGTGCCTAGAATCACAACTGGTTTGCTTCAACACAACTATGCCTTTATCCCTAAACCAACATACTTGAAGATTGTAGTAAATTCTGATCATAAGTGCAATATCATTGAAGTTTCTTAACCTGCTGTTACCTGATGCTGTGCTAATTGTTCAGGTGGTAAGGATGGTCAGCATTGGGTTCTTCTATGTAAGTCAAGTAGCATCTCCACCTCTGTTTCTCTATTTTCTACATTTGACAGAAAAAAAAGTATCATGAATTGTGGGATGCCAATCAGAGAACAAGAAAAACCCCTAAGAGGGCAGGTACCACAGTTCTGCTTCCCTGACTGGCCCGCTGATTTCCCTGCCCCTTTCTCCCTATATGGCAAGTTCCTGCCACGTTGTCCTCCTGCCCCTGCCCGTTCCTAGCCACTCCCTCGGGTTCTCCCCATTTGTTCTGTGCCCTAGTCCTGCCCCTGTGCCCTCGGACCATTGGCCTGTGTGCTCTCTCCACCCCCATCCTATATAAAAAATCCGGGCTGTATGGCACATGGCCTCTCTGCCTGGGGGAAGCAGCTGATGTGGTCCTGTGTGCCTCTGGGACCATGTGAATAAAGAGCCTCTGAAGCCCCCATGCGGGGAGCCCTTCTCACCTCCTTTATGGCCACCATGTTGCAGAGCTGAGAGCCAGCCGGGGCCATGAGGGGCAGTCCGAAAGGGGCTATAGGAAGTAAAACAGCTTCCCTCCCCAAGGAAGCCCCCTGCGCTCCCAGGGAAGTTCTGCGGCTTGCCACATCATCGCAAGAAACTACAATCCGCAACAATGAATGGGCTGCATTATACACCATGCAGGGAAAAATCCCAGCTGAACAGATATTAATTCTGTTATTTGTGTAAGGGAATGAAAGACAAATTCAGTTTAAAGCACAGAGTAATGTTTGTTTCCCAGGCCAGCCACATACTTCCTGTGTGAGTTGGAAAGCATGAAGGGCATAGGAGGTGCTGACGAAATTTTGTGATTATCATGTCTCTGTTGGACTGCTGTTATATTGCTAGCTCTAAAACAGCAATAAATTAATTCAAGCAGTGGACAGCAGTTCTTTCTCACAAAAGATGTTACCAGGTTCAGCTGATTTAATTACCAGCTCTCAAAAGGCCAATGCAAAAAAATAAACCAAACAAACCCCACTGCTTTGAGAATCTGCTTGGACAAGATTCAAGCAACAAAAATTGGAAGAACAGCTTTGCTGGCTGGTTACATGAGAGTCAGCTAAGCCTCTGGTCTAGAGATTTGTGTGTAGGCCCTGAAGTGAGTTCTGCACTCAATAGGGAATCACTGACGAGTACCTAATACACATCATAGGTCTGATATTTTGGGCATTGCTGCTTAACATTGTTGTGAGTGACCTTAAACAAAATGTGACTGATTTGAAATTAAAATTACTGATAGTTTGCTAATGACAAAGAAGATGATCCACCAGTAGACAGCAGCTGGGATTACTTTTTTAGTCAACCAAATTAAATAAAATGTGTATTAACTGTAAGTATACAAACAAAATGAGTACTAACATGTAAACATGCTCACATCTATGCAGAAAGGAACACAGGCTAAATTAATGAGGAGTTCACACTGGAAAATGGACTTTTCAATCTACTGGTAGATCTAACTTCCTTGCACAGCCACATCCTAAAGGAACAAAGGCTTCATGTCTATTCCATAAAAAACCCCTGAAGAGTACTAGAGGGAAGTTTATTACTTCTTTTAACCCATTTGTGTCACAACAGAAATACTCTCTTGACCCACTTCTTTTGTCTATAATTTAAGAAGGAGCTACTGAAGTGTTCAGATAGTAAAGGGTTTCTTTGTGCTTACACAGACCAATACAATGCATAGTTCTTATAAAAGGCTACAGGACATATTTGGTATTAATCTGTCTCTCACTGTCTTTTAATTTAAAACTTAACTTTGCCTTTTGATATCAGTATCTATGTTCAATCTGAGGCAAAATTTTCTCCATCATGACTCTTAACTCTGCAATACAAAAAAATCACCAGAGACGTCTGCAAACACCTTTACTTTTCCACACAACTGATTTTTCATATCCTGAGGTTAGTTTAGTATCGTCACTACTTACAGATTCATACCACTTACAGAAGTATACAGGAGTGTAGGTAAAGTGAACTCAGAGGAAAATCACAGCTCTTCCCATTATGATGAAACCGGTTCATTGCCACAGTGAATGAAATCTGATAGTTTTGCCTCTGTATAGCATGATGACAGAACCCTGTTCTCATATATAAAGCCTGCATCTGCATAGGGCTACCAGGATGGGCTATAACTAGGACTAAACACCTGAAATTAATACACCCGAATGCTATCCCATGTTTAATCCAATTAAAAGGACTGATGCACATCATTTGGAATGAACATGAGGGAACTTAATGAGTCACAATAGGTCTCATGAGCATTTTTGTTGGTAATTAGGGCCATAAAGATCCAGGGAATTATTTCAATCACCCACTGCCCATCACAAAATAACATATAATTTAATAACAAAGCAAACCACAATACAATAACTGCAGTTTAACTTTGCAATACAAAGTTAGCTTAAAAGCTGAGAGATGTGCCTGAGATGTAGGCACATGTATTGTTCCCAATTAAGTCAGCTTAACAGCTAACTAGCATTCTTAGCTTGCTGGTAAAAAATGTGCTCTCAGAGATGTCCACATACACCATGCCACCTTCTGAATCAAAAGTGATTTGAATTGCAACCGGGTTATTAAAGTGTACAAAAGACTGGCAAGCACTTCTGCTCAGGGTCAGGACTACCTGCAATAGAATCTATTGCAATGAAGTGCAACTGCAGAAGTCACATTCACAATCAAATCAGTGTCACTTAAAAGGATCCTGGCTAGTTTAAACAGTTTAATTGCACTGATTCAGATTAACTGATAAATCTCTGCATTTACAAAAGGCATACATCAAAATGGTGAGAAAGATGACCTTGTTGTTCAAGAGACATGTCTGAGATTCACGCACGTGTATAGTTCCCAGTTCTTGTATTCAGCAGATCCAGAAGAGTTCTCAATTCTAGAACCACTGTAAGATTAATTTCCAAACTCATGAGCAATCTTGCAGTATTTGGCTGGCAATGCTCAGCAGACTGAGTGTCCAAGCTGGTAGCTGAAAAGATATATACGATCAATGTAAACAATATCAAGTACGCAAATAGACAGACAAGTAGATTCAGGGAGTATCAATGTGCCCATGGCTCGCTGTGTACAGTAAACTGGTGGAAAAATCCGAACAACAAAAAGGAAGTAAATCGTTAAAGCTTACCTAAGAAATACATGTGCATAGTCAATCATTCATTCATTCATTCATTCATTCATTCTCCCTCCTAGCTAATCATCCATGTTTCTTATTAAGGTATTTGAACTGGTCTGTAAATTGCATCAGGTCTGAAGACCAGAACAGATGCACTAATATGGGAAAACCCTTAGGAAAATGCTCATTGGTTAAGCATGTAAATAGTTCTACTGAACTTGTAGTCTTGTTCTTTTGTGGTTGGTTTTTTTTTTTTATGTAAGCATTGAAAAATCAAAGCTTTTGAGAATACATAGACCAATGCACTTTGAAAGCATAACGATATTATAGAATTGTGTTTGCTTTTACTGGACACAGGAGTGCAATCCTAATTCTTTGTCTGAAGGCACATAAAGTGTGACCACCTAATTCAACTGTGCCAGTTTTAAAACACAGTTTTAAAAACTGACATCCATTTATCCAGTTCTGTCAAGCTAACAGCCAGTATATTGAAAACAATGTAAAAATAAAGATCTTAAAATAACAAATTACTTAGAAAACAATCCTGCACTCTTTGCTTCACAAAGTACCCCTCAAGATTTATGTGTACAGGCAGAGTCAATGCTGTGCCAGTGGGAACCTGCTTACTATATCATTTGCAATGAATCTGACAGTAAATTAGCTCAACATACAAGTAGGGATGCTCAGATTTATGAAAAGTTCTTTTTACTTTTTCATTACAAGACAAAACCCCCCCAAAATATTAGAATATTGTCTGAGTAAGACTGAAGACTTTTAGGAAAATCTGAAGAAAAGCTGTTACTTAAAATTAAAAGCTTTTAAATAGTATGGCAGTAAACATTTATTCTTCATTTGGCTTCTTGACAGTTTTTTTCCAAGACTCCCAGGTTTGAAAACTACAGCATGCCAAAACTCATGGATGTTTTCCAGCTCCCTGGGTTTATAGAAAGGGAACAGAACCATGCTGCATTACAGGTAGGCAGCCAACACAGTACAGGATTTGAAGCACCAAGAATATGGAAAAATTATTACTGCAGACACCAAAACCTTTGGGAAATGTTAACTGTTACGGTGAATGATGGTGTCCTCCAGAAGGAAGCTCCCAGGCAGCAATCAGGCCTAAGCTCCCTGCATTACCACGAGTAACAGATACTGAAGAGCTCGTGCTGGTTGTTCAGGAGCCTACTTTAGGAATGGGTAAAAAATTGTTGGTTTGGAATTCTGAGGGACACTGCTGGTGACACGGAAGGTGCCCGGGACCCAGCCATTCCAGATGCCCTTGGTTTTCCCCGCCTATGTTATCTTACAGCTTCTCAATGAAGGATTCACCCTCGCTTCGCCTAGAGGAAACCAGGGAGCGCTGCGTACGCACACGGGCCGAGAGGGGCACAAAGCTTCACTCCCTCAGAATGGGCAAGGCTGGAAGGGACCACTTTGGGTCATCTCGTCCAACCTCCCTGCTCAAGCCTGGTCACCTCAGAGCACATTGCATAGAACTGTATCCAGACGGTTCTTGAATCTCCAGCGAGGGAGACTCCACAAACTCTGTGGGCAGTCTGTTTCAGTGCACAGTCACTCGCACTGGAAAGAAAGCAAGAACTTTCGGATTCAAAAGAAAAACGTAACAGTATACCTCGCTTTTTGCTTTTTTAAATCAAACGCTCCTGAGAGCCGGACTTGGCCTGAGGGACCGCCCCCTGCAGCCCTGCAGCCGCTCGGCGGGGTCGGCGGCCGCCGAAGCCCAAGCAGCTTCGCCACTCCCTTCCTCAGTGACCCTTCGCCAACGCCGCGGTTTGTCCCCTCCCCACGGCCGCTCCCCAGCGCCGGCGGCCCCGCCTCGGCCCAGGTCCCAGCGCCTCTCCTGCCCCATCACGCCGCCCCGGTGACACTGCGGAGAAGGGGCCGTGGGGAAGGAGCCCCGGGAAGGCGCCCCGCTCT
>WEIT01002644.1:20955-41377 GCA_013389985.1 Dryoscopus gambensis | reverse complement strand
GGCCGAGGAGGGCCGTGCTCAGCCCCGGCCGGCCCTGCGGCTGCGGTGGGAGCCTGGGGCCCCGCAGGTCTCCCGTCGGGTCTGTGCCTTGCCCCTGTCTCGAAGTGTAGTTGTGGTGCCGCGGCCGGCGTGCCGTATTCCTGACCGCTGCGCACCCGTGGCTGCCGGTGTGAGCTGGGCGGGTGGCTGGTCGTCGCTGCCGCGTCGTTTTGGGGTTCTGTGGCTTTCCAACGGTGTGCGCACAACCGAGGAAGCTTGGGAGACGCAGAAGTTTGGGTTGCTGTTTTTTCCGCCCTTCTTAATAATTCGTTTAATAAACTCATTCCAGTAAGATTGTATGTTTTATTTTTGAAACCTGAGTTTATGCTGTGCAGCTTGAGACCTCAGTAATCTCGGTGAGCAAGATTACTTTAATTGAAGATCAATCGGAATTTTTCTTGCTAATTTAAAATGTACGTTTTAACTGTATGTTTTTCTGTTGCTTTTATACAGTCAGTTTAACTTTTTCCCTATCAGTAGTTTGCCACTTGCCGTTTAAAAAAGTTTTTTTATGCAATAGTGGGAGGAAAAATACTAAAAGATTAAGTCAGATTAAGCTGCAGACCCAGAAGCCCAGAAGAATGGCACTGCATGTGTTATGTGACTTTAGGTCCAATTAAGTGATAGCATATTTAACATTTAATGAAGTATTATGCACATTAACAGCTGAATTGAAGCTCCTGTATGTGCTTGTTTTGAAAGACTTGAAGAGACACACTGTAGCAGAGCATGTTATATATACTGTTTTAGGTTGCAGAGGAGTGCTGGTGTGTTTGAGAAATTTTGTGTGCTCACAGAAAAACAAGAGAAAGTTGTGATCAGTCCTGAGGAATTGTGTGTGGTGGTCACATGTAAATTAGAAAAAGCTCTGATCAGTAGAACAGAAATCTGTGTGTTTGGAGGGAGGCAGGAGTGCTGCTTGCACTTCCTTCTGTTTATTACTGTGTGACTCTTGTTTAGTCTCGGAACAATTTCCCCACTGTGTTAATGTTTATTTTCTTTGAGATCTACAAAGGAGATGGGCAATGTCGTTCTTAAGCTGGTGTTTTAAGTAATGCTTCATTATGTTTGCCATGGCTAAATATTATAATAACTACTGCATGTACTTCATACTTGTTCAGCATGTTTATCATATTCTTGTGTAAGTTCGACTTAGCTTTCTTCATTAAAAACACATAATAAAGTTTTTCACAATTGTCTGGGATTTGGATAGGTTTATTGGAATAGTACTGGAAGAGGTGGGATTTTCTGCTGGGAGTTGTGTGCTCTTTCAAGGAGTCTGAGGTGAAAGCAGTCCTGTAGTAGGATGTATGATACAGTTGCAGGAAACAATCTTACTTCCTCACTTCTGGAAGCCATTTTTTTTTTGTTCTCGTTTTAAAGGAAATGGGTGTCTTTTTTTGTCAAATCTCAGCTGCTTAACAGATATTTTAATTGCGTATGTTTGGTCTGATCATGATTAGATTTAGCTAGAGTGATCAGACGAATGGCGTATTCTTCTTACTGACTGGGAATAGCATCAGTTTTTTAAATCATGTTTAAACACTTTTTTAAAAACAAATTCATACTACTTACAATCTCACTTTTTTACTTGCAGTGTATATAGACTCTCCCACATACCTTGTAATTTATGAGTTTATATTGCAGTTGATGTATATGGTTTCATGTCACTTCATAAGCTTACCATATTGGGATAAAACTATTGAAAAACTCCTAATTAATAGTTATGGGATGTATATCATAGTTGTTAGATTTGATAGGCACTTTATAAAGGTAAACTGCTTCTTGTAATCCTTGTAGTATCTGATATAGTCAAAGATTTTGCTCACAGTGGTTATCTTCACCTACTTCTAAAATGAATTGTCTGATTTTATTTTGTTTGTTTTGTTTTTATATTAATAGTATTAAAATTCTACAAAGTGAATTTAGCTGATTGGTTTGCTGTGATAAAAGTGCTTCTCAATTCTTCTTGTTGCTGAGATGATTAATGTGAGTAAATCCTTTAACCAATACTGTAAAGATTTAGACCAGTTGTATGATCAGAAAAATAGAGCCTTTTTTGTTAAAAGGGTTTTAGTTTTCACTCTTTAAACACCTTTCTAATGCATATGTTATTACAAAATTATGCAGTATCTGTTAGGTTCAGAGAGACCAAAACTATATTAAATGATTCTTTGAACAAACATGTACATGACACAGCTGAAGAAGTTCACTGGAGTTCTTCTGGGGGAGGAGAGTGAGGGTGGGGTTTGGATGTAGAAGAGAAGGGGGCAGCCAACCATGGGATCTAGCTCTTATCCTCAGTTAGGAGTTAGAAGTAAGGTCTTAGTGAACCCTTATTGGAACTTGAACTCTTCAATGTTTTAAGCACTTTCATTTCAAATTTTCTGTTACTCTGAGTCTGTAAGTTTTTGTAGTAGGTCACGTTTATGTGAAAATCATGTAGTTGTAAGTCCAGTAACTTACAGTGGTAGAGTCTGAGGTTTTTGCTGACTTCAATAATCTGTTAAGAAATGTTGAAATTACTGAGTTACTCCCAGTGTTAAACTTGGGACGCAGATATGTGGCCAACTTCCTTCCCCTTAGTTAGAGCTTTTAACTGAGAAATAACAGGATGTTTTGTTGGCTCCAAAGCATCCATATGTTGTCTGTGCTCTCTGTGACAAATAATACCCGAGTAGGATTTTCCTAGGTTATGCCATTTAAGGCTTTAAAAGTGGGAGCTGCAGAAAGAACCTGTAGGTCTGAAATTATGTTGCTGACAATGTTTGGTGTTTAAATAACATAACAGGCTTATTTTTCTTAAGGGTGTATAGAGCACCAGTTACTATTACACTTGAGACCCTTGTCTCTTTGTTGCTAGATGTTTTTTCTGTTTGATACTTCCTCAGATCAGCACCGACTACGGAAGTATACTAGGCATGAATGCTATACACTATGACCAAGAAGTGATTTGGTGATTGTGTCTCTGATGTGCCAAACCTGTTTATACTGGCAGACATACAAATAATGACATTGCTGAAAGATGTGTTTGTATTTTCACAATGTATTTCTGTTGCCTGATTAGAAAAATAGATGCTAACCATGGATGGGATAGAAGCTCTCAGGGCAAGTGTAAATAAAACACTGTCTTTTAGAGCTTCAAATTACAGAGCATGAAACAATCTTTGGTACAGGCATCAGTCCTGTTGATGTTATCTAGAGTAATCTGGCGTTCCTCCTAGAAAACAATATTACTTGGTCCTTAGTATGTAATTTTTAATACAGTGGGCTCTAAGATTTACTTTGTACTAGTGAGTATTGTAATGCTGCTAACGCTGCACTGAATTGCGTGCTGCGCACATAGAGCTTTATAAACTATTTTAACCTGCTAGTAACTAGAGTTTTGATATTGTGTGCTGCATTTGTGGAAAGCTGGTGGTGCTCCCATAGTGAACTGGAGTAAGAATTTTGTCTTATCACAGAATTGAAAATGGTTTAGTGTCCTAAATAGCTTATCTGCTGTTTCCTATTACAGAGTGAAAATATTGTTCAGTAAGCTGCATCTGATTTGGTTAGATAATTCCACTGCGTTAAAAAACTTCAGAAAAACAAGGGGAAAATATTTATAATTGGCAGAAATAATGGAGTTAAAAGGAGAAATAAGTGTACCCAAAAGTTCCTTGCTGCCTGAATTCCAGTCGTATGTAACTCACTGTTGTTTACACAGATCCAGTCAAGCAGTCTCACCTTTCTGGTAGGCCTGTAGTCTCTGTGTTGTCTCAGTTTTTATCTTGACTTTTAAATAGTAGTAAAAGCAGAGTGAGTTTAAAAAAAAATACCACAAAAAAGTAAGTCTTATTCAGCTCCCTGCACAGTTTCAGGCACATTTGTGCGGGTAGGAGAGGGGAAGGCAGAGGTCAGGTGGGGTTGGGGCAGACAGGGCCTGCATCATCCTGTGGCAGATCAGCTTGGCCTGGGACAGGGCGTGCTCTTTTCTTGGCACTTGTGTAATGGGTTGCAGGTTGCCTGTATGTTTTAGGATGTTTGTTACTGTTGTAGGGCTGGAAAAGAAGTGGTGTTCAACTTGCCTCCAGCTGGAAGAGCAGCACAAAACTAGCTTTGAATACTTTGGTCAGAAGAAATGCTCTCTTGTGTCTCTTGGAAGAAAGCTTTTGATAGCCTCACTGTGCTGTTTCTTTACCAGATCTTTGTTTGAAATAGCAGCATTGCTTTTACTTAGCTGCTCGCTGAGTTGTGTGCTCCTTTGGCACAGAGACATATTTTTAAAACTGTATTGTAATTTGCTGTATCTAGGAAAAATAACAGAACTCAATTTTGCAATCTTATTTTTTCTTCCTTTATAAGTAACTCTTCTTGCAGGCAAGTAGCCTTACAAAGTTCTTAGGGTAAAAGTCAAAAAGTTAGGATTTGAGTGACTTCTGGACAAAGCAAACTTTAAATAATTTAATTACAGTAGATGTGGTGTGGAGTGGCCTGAGGCAAGAGATAGGATTTGCCCTTTCTGAGAGGCAGTGTGTTGTGTTGTGTGAAGACAAGCACTATTCTACCTTTCTTCCTTTGGAGTCCACTCTTGTTTGCATTGAGTGACATACGTGACAGTTCAGTCCCCTGGGTTAAATCATCCTTGTTTAGGAATGATATGCCAATCTTGAACATATTTTAAAGCTAACGCCAAAAAATTCATTGGGAAGCTTGTCCTTTTTAGAGAACCTCTGATGTCATTGGGTCACTGTGTGAAACTAAACTTGAGGATGTATTGCAAAAGTTAAACACACGTTAAAAAGTTACAGATCAGTATATTTAGTATATAATGTCAAAGTGATCATTAGGACTCCAAATCAAGTGGAAGGAACAGTTAAAATGTGAATATTTGTTAGCTGTTTGTTCTGTAATGGTAATAATATTTCAGAAATTTTGTTGCATGTAGTGCTGTAGACATATTGGAGAAGGCTAAGAAAGAAAATTACATGCTGAAGTGTCCTGTGATTTGGGCATCTGAGTCACTTGATGTACTTCTAGCATTGAATAGTTTCTGAGTGCTCTGCATTCATGCTACTTTAGTGGTAAAAGGATGAGCCAAATGAATGTAGGAAAGAGGAAACCTTTGTACATAGACCATTTTCTGTAGGAGTAATCAAGTTTTTTTGGTTTCTTGATTTATTTTTTGAATAAAACTGATTAAATAATTCTGACACTATAGCCTACAGGGAATTTAACCTACACTGAACTTTCCAGGTTGGTTTATTTTCAGGTCTTCACAACATTTAAAAGGATGAAAACTAGAGGGTTTGGGGGTTTTTTTAATGGGTATTCACTGAACTAATATTTTAAAGATTCTTTTGAAATAGAGAAACAATGCTCTGTAAAATGTATATTGTCATACTTAGGCAGCTTGCACTAAAGCATGTGTTTTGTGCATGTGACTGGAGATTACTCTGTAGCATTCTTGAGTTGCCAGCCCACAGCTGAGCTGGTAGCCTGAGACCAGTGATCCCTAATATCTCTTTCAGTTTCTTTTAGAATTTCCCACTTGCTGTGTCTGCTAGCTTCATGTTTGGAATCAATTAATTCTGCAGTGGTTTTTATTCAATATTGACCTTTATACAGTAGTATTTTTTAAAATTATGTTTTTAAAAGTGAACTCTTACATTTCTAGGGGGCCATCATCTATTCAGATATGTTCTAAGCTTCATGATCCATTGTAAATCATTAATTTCATGTGATCATTTTGGTCTTTGAGAAAAAATGTCATGTGTTCCGAAGTGATTCACGTAAGGGCACAGGTCAGATTTCTTCATCATGTAATACCTTGCAATTTAATGAATGAAGAAAATTATTAAAATTTTCAATATCTCAGTCTGTCTTTGCACATTCCAAGTTACACTTTTCAGTGCAGGATTAAGGTTCCTAATGTTGGGTGTCCAAGCTTCATTGATTGTGCAAGCTTGGTTTGTTATGGAAATACTGTCAATACAGCCAAAGAACTACTGAGTATCTCGTAGTCAGGGGATTGATTCCCTCTATCACTTACCTACTAGGTGTTGTACATTGCCACTTGAGATACCATAATGTGTCTTCCTTGGCTTCCAGCTTCCGGTCCAGAAGGGCATGGGTCTTCTGGTGTCTGCATGTAGTTGTCTTGGATACAGAGGCCTAAGCTTAGACCTCTGCATTGAGCCCCTGCTAGTGGGTCAGCTGAATTAGCTTAAGGAGAGGCTTTTAGAATTAAGGAGCATTCAGTAGAGACAATCTCCACTGTAATGGGAGTCTAAATATTTAAATTTGTGCATCTTAATCTGATTTAATTCCTATGTGCCTACCATGGCTTCTTGAAGATTATACAGGAAACTTGTAGCAGAAATTGGAAATTTTTGGTGACTCCAGTTCTCAACTAGTGCCTAAACTGTCAGCTGTTGTTTCTTTTTACCAGGTATCTGGAAAACAGACATTGCTGACTGAATATAGTTCTTGTGGCAAATCCTCAAAAGTTGCCAGGTCCCATCTGTTGTGATCGACAAGCTGAAGGCAAAATTAGTTTGAACTTCAAGTGTATGTCTCCTAAAGCTCTGAAACAGGGTGTTGTTGTATTTTTAACGTAGAATGATAATTGTTGTGTCAAAAGTATGTAAGTAAAATTCAAGTGCAAGTGCTCTGTTTCAGTGGTTTAACATCAGGTGTGTGGTACTTGAATGGATCACTCAGAAATCTCTTAATGGTAGACACAAGCTCACTCAGAATATCCATACACTACGTATGTATCTAATATCTTATATACCATATATTATAATATTTAGTTATCACTATAATTTATATAGAATACCATACAAAATATGGGGTACATCCTTGTTCTGTCTGTTGAAGGGAGAAGTAGAACTTAAAAAATTTGTTGCTAAGTGGCTTGTGTTTCTTCTCTTCTAGGTGTTGGTTAGTTTTTTGCCTTTCTGTCTACATTAGTTCTGTTTGGTAATGAGTTGGTTTATGTTATGCATTGTGATTTGTTCTGTTAAGTTATTTGTGATGTTTTTTCCAGCTGAGGTGTAGTACTTTGACTGTCAAGTGAAAATTTGTGATATTAAGTATTTGTATTTGAACATCTTTATGCTCATATCAAGTGAGGTAGCTCCAGAGGCAGCAGCTCTGAAGCATTTTAGATAACACTGGCAATTCTCCTGGCATTAGTGATGTTTAACCTTCAGAATTCTGAACTGGCTACTGGTACTGCAAACTGACAGTTTAAGAAGATTGATGGACCAGAGGAGTAGTCACTCCTGTCAAGTGTGAAAGAGCACTCTGAATATGAGAGCAACTAATACAGTTGCTCTAAAGCTGGAAATGAGCAAGGCTGTGTGTTTTTAGGAAACAAAAAACATAAACTGCAGTATCTTAAATCTTCAGTTGGAGGAAAAAAGTGTATGATAGTGTCGCAGAGATATTGGATGGTAAAATGCCGCGACCTTCCCAAAAGCGCCTCTAAGGAAATCTCTCTGTGCAACCAGCACACGTGCACACACACGTACGCTGTCACACCGGATAGCAAAACCGTCTGATGATGAGTGAGCAGAAAGGGTCTTCGCATGGAGTTCTACAGGAGAGATTTTAATGCATCCACACCCATGCAAGGTTCCCGAGAAGTGCCGGGAGAGCCGCGGGGGTCCAGGGGAAGGGAACCGATCAGGAACTCTGAGGGTGTATCAGGTAACAGGGGTGTGGCGGCCAACGGAGCCACCTGGGAAGCAGAACTGGGGTACATTAACAGAGCAGAACAGAGCGTTCTGGGGGAAGCTTTTTCAGTCAGCATAAGCTGGAAAGGAACCTAGGACTTATCACACCACAGGACTCCCTTTGTTCCTTGTCCAGCAGGCCCACTGGCCTCCACATGATAGAATCTGTTAATGCTTTTATTTTTCTAATTTATGATAATTTTCTAACAAAATGATAATAAATCGTTCAGTATAATAAACCCCCATGAGTGCACAGCAATGTGAGATCAAAACTGGCATTTTGCCAGTTTAAATCACATGTAAAATGAGCATATATAAAAGAGAAGGATCAGAGTAGGGATTGTACTCATGGAGAGGAAGATAAAAATGCAGAAGGCAAGTACAATGCTTTTTCTCACAAATGTGGTATACTTGAATGCTTTCATGAAACTGATTTAGTGAGGAGCTTTTTGTGAGTGTGTTCTTTCCCAAATAATAGTTTAGAAGTACAGTAATGGTCCAGAATATGCTTTTGCAAAGCAAGCCAGAATAACAATGAAGTGAAACTGTACTTTAGACAGGAGGACCTCTTATCAAAACTATTGGATGTAGGGTTAGTGTTCCAGTTGGAAAGGCAGATAATGGTGGATATAAAAAAAATTGCTCTTTTTATTTCCTGTAATAGATATGGAAGTGACTATAGATAACAAATATTACTCTCATCCCATCTTAATAAAAGGTTGGCAAACAATGTAATGTAAATACCAATACAAACTATAGTTCCTGAATGCTTTTCTTTTTAGAATAGAGAAATCAATAGCTTGTGTAGTGAGGACTGCAAGCCTTCAACAATTTTAGTGTCTCTGGAGATAGCAATTTACTCTAATGTACAGTGAAAACACAAATGGTCGTTCAAAAGCACTAGCAGTGAAAATTCTTGGTTTTGTTAGCTTTTGGTAACGATGCTATTACATTTAGAAATTGATACAAAAATATCCTTAATGTTAGAGCAGTCCTTAGTAGAAATTAGCACGTGCCTGGTTATTACATTAAATATCCTTATGGGAGTATATAATTTTTTGGTTAATAAAGTGAAAAATATGCTGATTTCTGTTCCTTATTGTTAGATACAAATTTCTTTGAAGATCAGCATGTTTATCCTTTTAAAGCTTTTTTTAAAAAACTTTTGAAGAAATGATTGATATGGTGAGACAACAAGTGCTTTTTTTCACTTTAGATTCGAATTTTGGGTCATCTTTCCCTTAGGAAAAGTTGTTAACTATGTTATTATTTTTCAGTAAAAGAAGGGTAGCTCTTTTATGTTTACCCCAGAGTAAAGACAAACCCATAGAAATTACTGTAGAGCCAACTGATGTACTGTCTGATCACATCCCAGCTGACCCCCCTGGTCCCTTACTCACTTGTCTGTATGCATTGCAGTAGAGGTCCAAGATGTCTTGGCCTCTGAGAGTTAAATGTTCAAGCATATGCCATGCTATTATTCTTTGTACTGCCAAGACAGGTCCCATTCTTGGGCTGCTGGGTAACCTTATGATGATCATGGAGTTCGCTATAGTGGTATCTTTAGGTAATGTAGATTGCCTGCTGCAGTTGGATATAAGAGCTTCCACGATGTCCCAGGAGACAGATTTGAAAAACTGGTGCTTTCTAGATGCACTTAGCACTCTTGGTGTGGATGGCTTGCCTTTACGTCATGCTGAACTCATGTGGAATTGCATATCCCAGTTATCCTAATACCTTCATATGCTATTGATGAGTTACAGAGCTTTAAATATATGTGCACAGACTACAGTGTGGAGAAATTTAGCTCATGAATGTTACCTGGATGTTGGAAAATGTTGATTCTGCTTGAGGATACATTAAATCTTTCCTTCCTGATTGACTGAGCAGTTATTTCCTGTCTCTGTTACCCAATAGGTGCTTTTGACCTTGAACAAAGTGTAAAAATTTCCAAAAATCTGGAAGATACTCACAGCACATCTAATGACAACAGGGCCAAAATTCTTCCCTGTTTCAACTGAAAACTCAGAAGTCTGTTAGGAGGGGAAGAGTTTTGGATCTGAGAAACTCCTGAAGCTCAGTTTGAAAGTGTCTATGCGTTTCCACATCCTGGTCTCATGTGCAGAGAACCTCTGTCTATAAGGCAGCTGTGGATTTTGTCAGATTGTACATTGAGAGAGGAACTTTGAGGCCAGGAGATAGATATTATGCGCAGACTTCTTTTCAGTTTATTTGAAACTGCACTGTTTTGATTTTTTAAATTTTTTTTTTTTTTTTGGTACATAAATTCTCTGTTTGACTTACTTTGATTTCTGTGAAGGGTGATTTCCACATAATCAGCAAATACTTGGTAACTTCCAAGGAAGCAGAAACATGGTGAAGCAAGTGTTTGAGCCCAGAGGGTCCTGTTGAATTTTGCTGTGAGGTTATTGACTGATTAAAACCAGATCAAAGTGCTGGAAGAGATTGACTTGAATATGTGCTATCACTGAGAGTCAATTTCTCTTCTTCGTCAATATTTCACCTTCCCAGACTGGATCCTGCAGTTGCTTCAGGAGAAACATTAACCAAAACTTAATAGTGGCAAGTGTGTGTTTGAGACATTTTATATCAGTTCATTTCACAGTTATTAAAGCAGCAGAATTGGAAATGTAATTGGCTGAAGGTTATAAGTACATTTAAGCTTTGTTATGTTTCAGGAATTACATGTATTTACTTCTTCTCAAAATAAAGAGATAACTGACTTCCTCATTAGACTACTATGAATTGCAGTGCTAAGGGAAGCTGTAATGTTACATCTAAAATTGGTGATTGCTTTAAAAACATCGTGCCTTACATTTATGTGAAAGTAAATTATCGTATTTGTACCCATAAGTGCACACACTATAATGCTGTCTCTCTCCTTGATTAGTGTTTCATAAGATTCTTTTCTCATGTGGCAGTGTGCTGCAGACTGCTATAGCAAATTTGTAAATTTAAAAGTTATGAATATATCTTTTAATATGCCACTTAAATTGGTGCAATCCAAGCACACTTTTACATTCATGTATACAGATTAGAATTGTTTATAGTGATCATGTGTTCTATATTGTGCTATTTGTGCTATTTGTGATCAACTGAGGTAATTTTTATAAATGTTCATGTATTGTCTTTTTTACATGAACAGTGGAGTACTTTATTTTTCTTTTGTAGGATGTGTGTGGTGTAATTAATTTTTAACTGTAAACATTTTTAATTGTGATTCTGAATAGAAATTCTGAAATAGAGTAAATTTCTGTATCTCATGGAGAAGAATGCTTATATTCAGCAGTTGTTTTGTTTTACCTTATTTTTTATAAAAATGTATACTATTTTATATAGAGCATGGGAACAACTGAGAGCCATTTTGTTGAAAAATTTTTGTGCAAAGTGCATGGGGGTTTGTGAATGCCACTAATATGAGCAGGCTTAATATTTCTTTGAATCAGAATGAGTTTGTCACTCCTGACAGGAAAGAAATCAACTGCCAGTAGATGTGATGAGTTTTAGTTTGAAGATAATTGAAGTTGGACTGTGACAAATCCTTTATATTAATTAATAGGAACACTGTATTGTGACAAGAACCCCTCCAATTAGCTGACAGTTTATAACTGAAAAAGAACATGGATTGACTTAAGTCTCAAGAACTTTAACACATTAAGTTAATATAATTAAAATAAATGAGAGCTGCATTTGGCACGCCTCATTTTAATTATGCAAAATACATATGTGCATGTTTCCTGGTGCTCTTTTGAGCATGTTATATGTTAATCACGCACAGTGGTTATTACTGACTTTACTTTTGAAGTAGAAAACTGTGCTCAGAAAAACTTAAATCTCCAGGATTTTAAGGCAGTGTTTAGTCTTCCTATATTGTTTCAGGAAATTAAAAAAAAAAAAAAAAAGGAAAATTTCAGCTTTGCATTTTGCATTTAGCTATTTTGAGAAATATGTATATCAACTGTTAAATAAAATATTTGCCTGTGAATTTATACAGTCACCTTAACCTGACTCTCTGGGAAATCTTGTTGGAATAATGTTCTGCTTGAGAGGGAATATTAATAATTGGTAGAACTTCGTGTACTATCATTTTCATATTTCTGCTGTTGCAGCTTCTCTGCTTCTCTAATCCGTTCTATGTAGTGACAGTGCATGTCTTTAAATAGTAATATCAGAGGAAAAATACAAATGTTTAATGTGGAAAATGCACAGAAATACAAAGCTGAAAAAAAGGGGAAGTGTGCTTTCAAATTTGCAGAACAGTATTTTCCGGCAATTTGCATTCAGTTGTTTGGGAAAACCTGTTGTGCTTATTTTGATTTATTTAATTCTTTCCAGAGGCTTACAGTGTATTAATAGCATTAAAAAATGGAAGGGCACAATGTACAGTGTATTATTTCTGTTTTGTACACAAAACTTTCCGAAGTCATAGTCTTGAAATGCAAAGCCTCAGTGTCATATTTCCAGTTCGGCTTGATTTCCATTAGAGAACATGACTTGAGTGATTTATGCAGGGAAGTGTTTGTGGGCAATTGGAGAGGGAGCTGCTGTTCCCTTGGGCCGTGCATGATGTCCTGGCTGGGGTGGGCAGCCCTGGCTGTCACCCGGCCGTGCTGTGCCCAGGCAGCCCCGGCCCGCAGCCCTGGGCCTGCTGCAGGAGTGTGCGAGGGAGAGGGGGATGCTGCTGCTCTGTCCAGTCACACTTGTGGGGAAAGGGGAGGAACTGGTGCTGTGCCCTGTATGGTATGCTGGGAAGAACAGAGCGTATTGTTAGAAAGGCATCTTTGTGGTATTGCTGTGGGATAATTTGTATAGGACACTTGGGCGCCAAAATCCATGGGGAAAATGGGTTTAATTTTTATACTTGTAGCTTGAAATTGTATAGAGACTATGTAACAGTGTTTATGCTTACTAGTGATTTTTTTTGCATTCGTAAGACTGGAAAGTAATACAATGAGAATCATGATTTCTAAAAATTCTGAATATAACACTTCCTGTGGAATTCTGGAAAGGAATTCCAGCAGTAACAAAAATTTCACTTTAGCATTAACTGTGCTGGCGGAAACGACTACAAAAACATTTTTTGCTCTAAGACTATACCTTTTTATTTATTTACAATATTTTTATTTCTTTGCAGATGTTGATGTATGATATAGCATCTAAACTACTTATTTTCTTTTCTTCCAGGCTGCTGAATCAGGAATAATAAAAGTGAAAACAATAGCTGCGCGGAACACAGATATTTTGGCAGGTAATTATTTGCAGTGCAATGGGAAAAATAAAGCTGAGTTACAGATCAAAATGTTAAAAAGGTGTCTTGGATATGTCTAATAATACTACATGTCTTTTAGTGTCTGCTAGATTGTTGATGCTTTACTTTTGGGCACCTAGCAAAAAATCTAGTAGCATAGAAGTTTCTAAATACTAGACTTTTCTAAATACTTCTGTTTCACGTTAGGGCTATTCTGGTGCTGAGGAAGGGCTCCATTTTCAGTTGATGCTCTACAATAGGAATCATCCACTTAGAAAAGTAACATGAAATGCTTAAGACCCTACGTTCTCAGTGTTTTAGCTGCTGTGGTTGAGTGCTCTGTGTGGAGTTGTGCGGTATGATCCACATTTGTGTATTAGTCCAGCCTCTGGGGACTTGTAACTGGCAGGAAAAATTCCATCTTTATCTGAGACAAGGTCATTCAATTTAAGATGTTCCAATGCCTCGAGGGATGGGACATATCTTGTGAGCTGCAGCTTTATAAGTGCTTAAAACAGTATCTCTTGACTGTCTTAAGCTTTATAAAGTTGCCCTCTTGCCAGTTGCTGGTAAAGCCCTTGGCCGGATTTGAATGTCCCTGCATTAATACTTGAGTGTCTACCCCAGATGTAGTCAAAATCCTTGAAATGCCAGATTGTTTGGAAGGTCCAGTGAAATAGCTGCAAAACCATATCTTGTTCTGAGGTATGTAAATCAGATATTGTGAAGGAGGCATTTTCTAGGATTATTTGAATTAACAGACCCACTCCTCAGTATTTTACTTTAATGCCTCTTTTTTATTTGTTTATTTTCTTTGTTTTTACTGCTGTCATGAATGCTGACATAAGTGGGAAAAGTATGCCAGGTAATGTCAGCTATATCAAAATAAACAAACAAACAAGGGAAAGATGTATTTAGCCATTTGGGTAGCTGTCAACATACTACTGCATAAAGAAATTTGTATTTTAGAAAGCTAGCTTCTAATCCTGCAAAATTCTCTGTTTTTTAGTTTTGAAAGGGAAGAGATGGGAAAGATCGTTAAATTTAGTCAAGGATGGGCAGTCTTTGCTTTCATCTTTTTGAGGGAACACTTTCTGGTAGTCGCTAAAATTTTTAAAATAATTTTCTTTTGGAAAGTTTAAACTAGAATGTACTTAGTATTTATTTCATTTACAAAAAATACACAGATTTGTTGTTAAGAAGTATGGGAGACCAGCAGGTCCTAAGAGTTATTTTGATTAGTAAATCTTTGCTAATAGGATAATAACTTTTTCTCCCTCTATTTCACAGTTTTGTAGTGGGAAAATGTACTTTGCCTGCACATTATCCTAACATTCCACAGTTAAAGCATAATGTCATTAAACAGACTAAATTCTCTATGAACTCTTGTATTTTTTGAGGTATCGGTTGTAACCTAATCTTATACATAAATTAATGTCATGAGATTGTCTCCTATCTAATATTTAAAATCTTTAGAAGAATAATAATGTATATACATTAGTAATAATAAAGCTACAAAATCCTACTGTAATTGTGAAATCTAGTGGATATTTTTGACTGCTAGATGATTTAGGAACATCTACGAGACCTTCTAGTAATACAAATAAGTATTTTGATCAGGATATGATTTTTTTAATATTTTGATGTAAACTGTCATTTCACTAACATAGATAAGAGCAACTGTATCAGATTGTTTTGAATAAGCTGATTTGATGCTTTCTTGAAGCATTTCATTGTGTAGGATTATAATTTTTAGAAAAATAGATGCAGGCTTAAAATCTTCATTAAAATCTTAAAAATCTTTGGTATTTTTGGTGGGATATGTTTAAGGTGCCAGAACTTTGAGGTCATTGATCTTTCTTTCTTTCTCTTGGAAAAGTTGAGTTCAGCTGTTTCAAAGTCTTCATTCTTGGCAGTCTGTACATGCTTTTTAATTTATTTCTAAGAATTTGAGAAATTCCAAAGGAAGAGAGGGCCTTAAATCACGGCAGATAAATTTGAGAAATTATTTCTGTGTGGCTTTGAGGTATGCAAAAATTTATGGTTTAGGAGTTCTAAAAAATCAGAATTATAATCTTGCAGATGAAATGACTGGGTAAGTTACATTTTCAAAAAACTTCTCATTTGTTATGGTTCAGTAAGAGAGATTTTTTTAAAAAATATATATACTGTCATAAATTGCTAGCAAAATGGAGACAGACCTGGCAATAATGAATTTTTTGTGCATTTTAAGACTAAAGCTAACACAGTCACAGAATCACATGATCACAGAATATTCTGAGCTGGAAAGGATCATCAAAGTTTAGCTCCTGTCCCTCTGAACAGGAAAGCCCCGAGAATCACCCCACGTGCCTGGTTGCTGTAAAACCAGATGGGTGCCAAAGCAGATCTACAAAACATTAATTTTTCAACTTCATAAAGTAAAAATACCTGTATAGATTCTGTTGTGAGATTGTTGCTTTTAGTGGAATATAGAAGCAAAATGTGGGAAAAGGCCTAAATTTATTCTTTGTCTTGTTATTATTAACTCATGCCATTTTTGCCATTCAGAATTATATCTTGAGCTTTATGTTAAGGATAAATGTTTTGTGGTATCTTTTTGCTTGCTTTTTTCTGCTTGGTGGTTAGAATTTAGTGACAGTTCAGAAACGTCAACTGGACATAGAGCCTGCACTGGCTCTGAAGAGGCTGATGAAACTGGACTGTGTGTTGATATCACCCTATAAGAGCTATTATCTTACAGAAAGTTGGCATCTGTAATTTATAATAGCCTATCCTTTTCATAGAAACTTCTGAGTCAGTTAATGTTTCAGTTGGAAAATATCACTAAAGTATATTTTCGTAGTTCTAACTTGTTTCATCCTTTTTCCAAATTAGTTGTAGTGATGCTTAATAGTAAAGATCATGTTTGCATTTTAATGTGAGAATGTGGTTTTTTTGGTGATAACTACTGTCCTCTGAAAAGCGTGTGAAGCTTTCCATGAATACATTTATTCTACTACACATAGGCTGAAACACAGTGTATGACAATCAGTGTAAGAACACACAATGAACTTCCAACTGTGAGGAAATTTTTAGTATCTGAAATGGTGATGAGCAGCTAAAATCTTCAAGTTTGCATGAATCAACAAACATACCTGCAAATGGAAAACCACTCACCAGTCAGTCATGTTTTCCTTTCCTATTTTTAATATGTTTAGTATTTTCATATTTTTAAATTTTATTATCTCAGATTTCTTGAATTACTTTTATGGGAAAAAACTGTTTTAATCACCAGTGTAGGATGTTGTATCCATTATGAGGCTTTTTCTCCTTAACAAAAGAAAAAACGGGAGAGAGAGAAGATTATGGAAACTGGTTTTCTCCTGGCAAAAGTTCCTTTTAAGAAGCTACCCTTTGCCGCTAAAACACCATTTAACAAATTCCCAGCCAGGTGAACGTGCCCTGGATACAAACAGTCCAGTCTCTTTTTCCTCCTGTTCTGCCAGTGGCAATTTGCTCTTGCCCTTCCTGCCCTGTGGCTGCAGTGTTGCTCTGTGCCCCGCTGTTTTGCTCCTGCATTGGGTGCTGAGGTGAAGCAGAGCAGAAGGACAATGCTACCAGCCTGAGACTGGTTCCTGTGGCAAGGCATGGGGAACTCTGGGGTTGGCAGAACTTACACCTTCTTGCTAACCACATGGAGTCTTAAGTGGATGTTTTGGATTTGGAGAGTCATTTGAGTGTGTAAGGGAAAAGGTGCTTGGAATTTGAGCCTTGGCCAGCATAATTGTGGCAGTGAGCTGTGTCAGCCCAGTGTCTGTCTTCACTTGGCTCTTCGCTGTGGTCCACGTGTAAATCCTGAATTTCCAAGAGTGGAGATTGCTTTTTGTTAATAGGTGGGATTAACAATTTTTGCGTTGTATTTTTCAAAGTATTAAATATTGACTGCTTCCATATCTCTCTTTGAAAGCGCTGAAAGAGAACAGCTCAGAGGTGGTTCAGCCTTTTCTGATGGGTTGTGGAACAAAAGAACCAAAGATCACTCAGCTGTGTCTAGCAGCCATACAGAGGCTCATGTCTCATGAAGTTGTTTCAGAGGTAAGATTGATCTTTATACAAAAACTTAAATATTTCAGAGTGAGAAATACAGACCTCAAACAGAAGGTGAATGAGTTGTGTTAGGAGGCTCTCTATGTTATAATGAACACAGTCCACAAAATATTTTACTTGTATCTAGTTTTCAGTAATTTAAAAGAGAACATTTTACACCATTAAAAAAAAAAAGGTGAGGAAATATTAGTAACTTCTAGAAGGAAGTTCATGAAAATTGAAACCAGCTAATTTAGTTTTCATTCTTACACTGCAGGAACTGAACATGTAATGGACCTTGTGCATCCACAAAATATACTCTGTGCAATAACGTTATTGTGCTTTTGTTCTAATTTATTTTTAAAAATAAGGTAAAATGGATACACATTTTCTGCAGCAGTAAGTGTCATGATATATTATGATACTGCATATATAGTGTGTTAGGAAGCTGGTAAAAATAATGCTGTTAAAATACACCTTCAGTTGTGTTTGCATAATGTAAAATTACATTGTTTTCTCTCTGATATGAGTGAATTCTGAGGGTAAAACATATTTTTACTGTGTCTTCCATATTTCCAAGTAGAAAATTAGGTACATGCTTTAGTTTGTACTATGTATTAAGACATTTCTGCTGTTGATTCTTTAAAAAAACTTTGAGAATCTTGTGACAAAGAAATTGGCATCATATTCTCAATGTAGTGCTACGGTACAGACAAACAGGCACATTCAGTTATGATATGCCTTTATGACAGTGATATTCTTACATATGTACACATGATACACCAGTATGTAAATATTGTAATAGTTGGCAAAAAAATTTTTTCTTTGTAGGCTGCAGCAGGAAACATTATTAATATGCTTTGGCAATTGATGGAGAACAGTCTTGAAGAACTTAAATTGCTCCAGACAGTTCTTGTACTTTTAACAACCAATACAGTTGTGCATGATGAAGCACTGTCCAAGGTAAGAATTTGTTGGTGTCAACTGTAGAACTTAAAATATCCAAGAGGAAAAATGGGGAGATTTTAAATGTGAAGCATGTGAAAACAGTGGACAAGGAGGGGGGTTTTTTGACTCTATTGTGTCCCTGTTGTCTTTACAACTAGACTCTGAAAACAGGATTTCTTTTTTTCTTTTAACTTCCTTTTCCATGTGTTTTGTAATTCCTCCACAAAAATACATTTCTGACCTAATAGGAACTTGAAATAAAAACACTGGGCTAATGCCTATCCTTCTCATCTGTTAAATTTGTTGTGTATTTTTGAACTGAAATCAGAGAACATAACACAGTGTAAACTCTGGCTAATGGAGAAAATGTTAAAAGAAGCTGCCTTCTACCCTGCCTTAAATCTCTTTTGAAAGCAGTACAGTTATTGCCCCAGTAAGAACTTTGCCTCATAGTTTTAAACATGAAACATTTTGGATATTATGTTTCAACTAAAACAAAAAATAAGGACTCCATCCATTTTAATTTAAATTTAAGATACTTCTCATTGAAGAAGCAACAATGTTTACCCATCTGTGAATTGTGAAACTCTGCTTGAAGTAAGTTTCTCTTCTAGTTTACCTTGGAGAAAATTGGTTTCAGCCAGACATATATTGGGTGCTCATGTTTCAGTCAAGCTGTTGTAAGATTTCAGTCTGATGTGGAAATACCATATGAGTAGAGTCCACAAATCATAGACACAAAAAAGAGGCAAAAGAAAGTTCTGAATCTTGTATGGCTCAGAGCATGTAGCACTATGGCTGGGTGTGGTTGAGGTTCTTGCAAATGCAAGAACACAGAATACGGACAGAAGAACGAGAAACACAGGTTTCACTACACATACAGATGTTAATTTTCAAAATTCATTAAAAAATAGGTAAGTATTAAACTATGAGTTAGAGGTAATAGTGAAATCCAATGGGAAAAAGTATTCAGGTCATTGCCAGCACAATGATACATTAAAATGCATGTATTAGGAATAATAGCAGTGAAGGCAACATGATTGTGAAAGTATTGTGATTCAGAGTAGGAGAGGAATGACATTTTAGCTTTGGAGCTAACTGACCTTTCTGTGATTAACCTTACAATCCTAATGTCCTTTTGACATTAATATTCATACAAGTTGTTCTGTGTGATGATTACTATGTATTCTCTGTGTGATGACTGTACTTTTATTGGCACGTTAAAATGTCTTCAGTTAATACCTCTTTTTGATTGACTTTGGAGAAGATTACTAGAGAGTTTTTTGGCTAGAGTAATCCATAAAACTTATTCTGGTTCTTCAAATTTAAAATTATTAAGGTTTTCTTTCTGAGCAACGTTTTGACAAACTGTAGCAGAAAGCATTCCTTGATCCGTCAACCTTCTTGACTCGTAGCTAAAAGATGAAATGTATTGTTGTAAGGTGATATTTTTTCTCGTTTTTTTTTTTCTTTTAGGCAATTGTACTTTGCTTTCGATTGCACTTTACAAAAGATAATATCACAAATAACACTGCAGCAGCCACAGTGCGGCAGGTAGTTACTGTCGTGTTTGAGAGAGTGGTTGCTGAAGATGAACGATACAAAGGTGGGCATACTGCTTACTCAGCTTGCTTTTATTGACCTGCTTTTTTGACACACGTTAAATGTTTCTCTTTCAGATAAGGAAGTAGTAAAATGTCTATAGATGTTATAAAAAAGTCAGAGACATCATTAATTTTAACTGTCTTTTATACACTTATTTGTATTTAAAGGAGATGAAATCCTTTGCCATTGTATCAGTCCAATTCAGTACACCAGTATATTATATAAATTATATAAATAATATATAAATAATTATAAATATTATATAAATACACCAGGATATATATAAATTCTACAAACCTAGAATTTTTTTTTTCAAGCTGTGAGAACTGGTCTTCAGGTTAGCACTGTGAAGGGATTTGAGGTGAGGGTGTCATTTAAGGTCAAGGTACCATAGATTACTGGACGGGAAATACATGGCAGTAGTAGTTTTGAAGAGAACATTTGAAAGAAGTGCTTGGTGTTGATGGTCTTTGGTAGTCAATCTAATGTTTGTTTCTATAGACTTGATAAGTTGCAGAAGAAGTACCTGGCCATGTTCACAGAACTTTGTTTTGTTTTTTGCAGATGCTGCTGACCAGCCAGCTGCAGTTCAAGGGAATAGTAATAGAAGATCTGTCAGTACCCTGAAGCCGTGTGCTAAGGATGCATATATGCTTTTTCAGGTAGTTGGGGAGCGTATATTTATGTATTTGCAGTTAAGATTGGGTGCTTCTACATCTCTTTAAGAAATTTAAGGAATTTGCTTTTGGCATATTGACAATGTCCTTAG
>WEIT01002644.1:563-20902 GCA_013389985.1 Dryoscopus gambensis | reverse complement strand
TTTATTGAAATTGGTGATGATATGCTATATCACAGGGGAATGATGGGAAAATGAAGACAAAGTGGCCTTGGAAAACATTTTACTATAAATCTTAAATAATAGCTAAGCGTACATGTCTGCATTAAATTCAGGGTTCTTATTTTTATGAGCCTGTGATGGGTTTACCCTGGCTGGACTCTCAAGTGCCCACCAAGCTGCTCTACCACTCCCCGTCCCAGCTGGACAGGGAGAGAAAATAAGATGGAATACAATTAATTAGATTTTTTCATGAGGCAGTTTACTAAAGCAAAAGCAAAAGGTTGCATGTGCATAAGCAATAAGCATCAGCAAGCAATGTGCAGCCACTTCCTGGGAAACAGGGCTTCAGAATGCATGGCGGTTGCTCCCAAAGGCAAACATTGTAAATCATGAATGCCTCCCTTCCTCCTCCATTTCTTAGATTCTGTAACTGAGGTTAACCAAGGAGATCTTTGGTTAATTTAGAATGACCTTTTTTGTGTCCCCGCCCAGGATCTTACCCAGCCCCTGGTGGGGGGGGTGTGAAGTCTTGAGAGACAGCGCTGAGACTGTGTCAGTGCTACTCAAATGTAGCCAAAGCACTGGTGTGTTATCCGTACCTTTCTAGCTACCAATGCAAAGCTCAGCACTGTGAGGGCTGCTGTGGGGAAAATTAACTCCATCTCAGCCAGACCCCAAGCAGAGCAAAACACTGCAACTGTAGTTCAGTCCTGTTTCTTGTGCTTGGTATTGGACATAAAGGCAAGTACGTAGTGAAAAGGTGTAGTTGTATTCATGACACCAATAAAAGTCTTCTTGACTTAGCAGATTCACTGGTCTTGAGAGATTTCTGAGGGCAGGAATGAACACACATGCTACAAGAATACCAGCAAAATTTAAAATTTCTTTTGAAAGTTTCCTGTGCTTTATAATTTATGTAAAAAAGATATCTAAAGAAAAACTGGGTTGAAATCAGAAAATTACTTACAAAAGAGCAGAGCGCGTAGATTTCATTATAAACTCAGGAAACTTTTTTGGTACAGGACTGTACAGAGAATGTAAATGTTACTATGTTTCTTTCTAAGGATCTTTGTCAGTTAGTTAATGCTGATGCTCCCTACTGGCTTGTGGGTATGACAGAAATGACGCGAACATTTGGCCTTGAACTTCTTGAGTCGGTCCTCAATGACTTTCCTCAAGTGTTTTTACAAGTGAGTAGTTCTTGGATGGAAAACAGTAAGACTTTTGTTCACACAGGTAGTAAAATCTACTCTTCATTAAATCCTCTGTAATTTAACATGAGTACTGTTTTCCTGAAGGACTTGTAGCTTTTATGTTTGAGGGGGGGAGGAGTGGCTTTAATAGAAAAGTTCCCTGTGCTTATTGACCATGCTTTTCTATTCCCAAACACTTCATTTATGTTTATCCATTTTGTAGAGCATGTTTTAGTGTTTTTCACTTTCAGTTTTGCTGTATATCTCCTCCCGAGATGCANTCTCCTCCAGAGATGCATTTTCTTATCTTTCCTGATTTATGACAGCTCTGTAACTAAATTTGTGGAATTGTTATTTCTGCAAAAACATTAACCTCACCCTACTTGTAAAGTAAGAATCATGACTGTAAGTTGCATGTATCTACTGCATATAAATGCACCATGATCCTGTAGTAATGTATTTTAGCTGACAGTAAGTAAATTAAAAAAAATTATAAATATATAAGTGATGTATTAGCAGCTTATTTTAACTTGCAAAATACAAGAAGAGGGGTGCATGACATGAACCTGACCATTATAATTTCATGCTTTTTGGTAGCTTTACGATGGTGTCTGCAGTTCTGCCTTTTCATTTCCTGATTTTAATTTATACCAAGATTTATGTGATTTCAGACTGCTTGATCATAACTACAAATGTAAATAAGATGTATTATCAGAGCTACTGGTAGCAATTAAGGAATATCAGCATATAACTTCTTCTGTTTTCTTTTTCAGCATCAGGAATTCAGTTTTCTTCTTAAAGAAAGGGTATGCCCTCTTGTTATAAAGCTCTTCTCCCCAAATATCAAATTCAGGCAAGGTTCCACCACCTCATCTTCCCCAGCACCAGTGGAAAAACCATACTTTCCCATCTGTATGCGTTTGCTGCGAGTAGTTTCTGTTTTGATTAAGCAGTTTTACAGTTTGCTGGTAAGAATGTGCTCAAATCTTCTTTATGCAGTTTTCTTTTTACTATATATATATGCCAGTGCTGTGATCAGTAGTAGTATTCATTAATTCTTGGGAGCTGTTGATGTCTACTTAGGGAAGAGAAGGCTTTTCCTCTTAGGTGTATTTGTGTTTACATGTATTCTAAATGTATGATTTTGTTAAACATGGACTTGTATGAATTTCATAGTAGATTGACTGTTGTCTTTTCTCTGTTTAACTGCCTTTCAGGCTTTGAGAACCTTTTGGTCCTCTGTTGTTTGCCTGACTTTAGATAATGATGATTACTGTGCCTTGTTAATACTTTCTAAGAGGCTTTTGACTTGAGTTGTTAAACCTGTTGACAGAATGTGGGTAAAAAACACATGTTCAGCTGTTCTTACATCCTGAGTTTGGGATATTTGCTAAAAAAGATACTTTTCTGTTTCATTTGTTTGCTGTAGCAAATGTATGACCTTTATTGCAATGTCTGTGAGGAATTTAACTCTCTCAGTTCAACTGCATATGTGGTTTTAGCTTGTCAAAAGTATTATGATTATTAGTTATGTTTTTATATAATTCTAGATAAATACTCATTCAAGGGTTTTTTTTAGATTCTGTACAAAACTTGCTGTGATAGGACTCCTGGATGAAAGTATTTTTTAGAAAATATTTTGTAGAAGGCTTTCTCTTTTTACTAATTATTGTAAACTATGTATTTTAGGTAACAGAATGTGAAATCTTTCTGTCATTGCTGGTTAAGTTTCTGGATGCAGACAAACCGCAGTGGCTACGAGCTGTTGCAGTAGAATCTATTCACAGGCTTTGTGTGCAGCCTCAGCTATTAAGGTATTAAATATATTGAGTTTTGCTTTTACATAAAGTTTAAGATATATTTTTATTATTTTTCTCTAATGGAAAATGCTTCCTAGAACATTGTAAATGTGTAGAAACTTAAATGCAAAAAGCTCTTAGTGGTAATTTTGCATAACACATTAGGCAATGCTTATTATCCAGGAAGGGCTGAATTATAGTTATTAGAGTATGTCTGTGTCTTAGCAGTGTCAAAGGAGCATTTACCTAATATTAAATATTATTGTTTACCTAAATATTTGCTGTTAAAATGTGCTTTTAATCTACAGTTTGGAGTGTGTAGGGGGGTGAAGTTGCTGTTAAAATATGCTTTTAGTCCCCAGTTTGTCAAATACTNATATTGTGAATGCACTGGGGTCCTTTATCCAGTCTCTGTTTCTTGTACCAAGCACAGGGAACACATCAGCAACACCAAACCAAACTGGTAAGGCCTTGTCCTTATTATTATTATTTTATTTTTCCATAGTTTTCTTGTAATAATGAATTATGTTTTGATTCAGCTCTGATACAGCTCTGTACTTCTGTGTTTATTTTGGTGACAAGATAGCTTGAGACAAACTGGTGTTCTCAGCTCTGGTACAGCAGGGGATTTTATCTACCTGTATTGTAGGGAAGGTGTAGACCCCAGTCAGCAGAGCAGTGCTCTTGCCTTGATTCCTGTTTCTGCAGTGACCAAGCTCCTTGTTTCACAATTTTTCAGAGGGAAATTCTGATGGAGTAATTTCTAATTTCTGACTATAAAAAATGTGACTGATTTCTGTCTCCCTTGTGTGGGGATGTCATTTACGGCAGGGCGCAATTTAAGTAGTTAGACAGTGTGTGTTTGTGGGAGGCAGTCAGTAACTCTTCTGGATGTTCAAGGCCAAAACTGGACTGATGGAGCCAAGAGGTATAATGAAATGTGTATTTTACAAATGATCAGTCTTTTTTTGTAAGCTGAAAACAGGCACTTACTGAAATTAACTTGATTGTCTTTTTTTTGCAGCCAGGATTTTGGCATTTCACTAGGTATATTTGTATTTTAATAAGAAGAAATTATCATCCTTTTAATGCCTTTGCAGGTGTTTATGTCCAAGTTAAAGCTCTCTGCTTCTTTCTGTAGTTGTGGAAGCAGAGTCCTCAGCAACAAACAACATAAAAATAATTTTTAAGGGTGTGTTTTGATATGCCTTCTTTCAAGAGATAAAAGCCAAATAATAAGTGTAATTATTGTCTATCATATCTACTTATAAATTAAGAAACATTGAAAAGTTTAGGTTTAGACTCACACCTTTCAGTGTTCACTCATGAAATTGGAATCCCATGCTGGACTTAGCAGTGATAGCATGAAGAAATTTGTGTCAGTGTCTGTTGTTCTGTAGTAGGTGTCTGTACAGCAACTGACAGAACACTTCTATTAGTATTATTTCTAGGTTGGCTTAGTTATCTTAAAGTAAATCAGAAAAGCACTTTTCATAATACTTGTTCTGGAAACACAAGTTCTGCCTCATGTGAAGCAGCACTGCAATAGGGTCATACCTGTAGTGCTGTTGCTATTTCTCTGGGTTATTATTTCATTTTTCTGTTTTCCTTTTCTCTTCTTTCTGCCTGAGTGTTTCTCATGTCACTTTCTCATGCATGTATCTTTCTACCTTTTTTTCCTCCTATGGCCATATTTGCCAGGCAAAGAGCAGATCAATGCAATGTAATTTTTGAACTGAGGCTTCTGATTATAACAGAATCCTCTCGTAGCAGGCTGTCTTTTGGAATTATAGAATGGTTTGTGTTGGAAGAGACCTTCAAGATGATCTGTTTGCAGCCCCCTGCCCATGGGCAGGGACACCTTCCAATAGACCAGGTTGCTCGAAGCCTTATTCAACCTGGCTTTCAACATTTGCACTCCGTACACACCTGATTTTTGAGCCTCAGTCTTGCAACAAGCTACCTGTTTCATAGAAGTTGAAAGCTGCATCTACTGAAGTTCTGTGTCACTTTTATTATACTGAGCGATGTTTACCACCCACTTTAATGAGTTAGATTATTATAAAAATAGTCGTATATGTCTGACTGCACAGTGGATTAATAGAAAATGACACCAGTGTAACTGTGTTAGTGGCAGTACTAATTCTGTTTAGCAGCATGAATTTTTTGTTTGTCTGTTAAGTGTTACTGTGTTAAAGTGTATAAATAAGCTTCTGTGGATTCATATTGCCTAAATTAGTAGTTTATTGCCTAAATTAGTCGTTTACTCTCCAAATATTAAAGGCAAGCACACCAAAATGGCAGTTACACTGTGAGTCGCCTTCCTGGGGACTCTGCTCTCTCTCCCTATTGTCTCTTCAGAAAGAATCTGAACTTGTGGGACCTATTCTTAATAAGTATAGATGTCCTTCTCTATGAAGGAAGTGTATATATACAGAATTCCCTGTTCTTTTAGCTGCTTTTTTTTGCTTTCCTCAGTTAAAACCAAAATTTGTCTCTTCCTAGCTGTTGGTTGGCACGTTGTCATGTCTTACCTGTTGAGGTTTGTTTTATTCTACCTCGGTGTGGAACAGATTCAAATGTTGCCATTCTCGATTCCCTTCTTGCAGTTTTGGCATTTCTGAAATCTTGAAAGTTTGTTACTGATATAATTAAACTTTCTAGCTACCGAGTTCTAATTGCAACCATTTAAATAATCTTAATTTTCAAGTGTCTGTCTGACTCTTCACTAAAACATACATTGTTTCATCAAGACTGTGTAAGTTTTATTCATTCACAGAATGTTATGAGTGTTGCTGTACCTTTCACAGAAACATTACATTCTGACTGGAATTAGGCATTTGACATCTATGAACTGCACACAAGGTTATGTTTGAGACAGCAGAGGGAGCTCAGAAATAATTTTTTGTGTTGTTGTTGGTTTTTGTTATTGAACTGGATATCTTTAGATTAATCTGTGTGTCTCAAAAATTAAATGTAGAAAAAGGATGTTTGCTGGTCACAAATATGAGATTGGTTGATTTTTATCACATTGTTCTTCTGAACAGGAAGCAATGCATCAGGGAATGCTGGCTCAGCACAAACTAACCCCGGAGTGCTTGGAATGGGTGGAGGTGCAACTGTGTTACCTGCCTTTGAGTACAGAGGCACCTGGATACCCATCCTGAGTGTAACAGTACAAGGCAGTGCTAAAGCTACATAGTGAGTACCTCTATCTTTTTGAAAATGCTTGTAACAAGTATTTTTATTTTGAATTCAATGATTAAAGGATTTTTTTTTACTAGTGAATATTGAGGTCTTGGTTTCACTGGCATTGAAGTATATTAAGAATTTTCTCTTGGTTGGTGCCATGAGATGTTCTGGTTTTTTTGCTGTTTTTTCTGAATGCCTATGCTTTTAGCATCAGTTGGATTTTGTTTTCCTACCATACTTATCTGTATTAACTCTTCACTTTTAGGCCTTCCTGTAGTATATAAGAATTTTGGAATATCTGTTGCTGCATTTTTTAATGGCAAACATGAAGGGCATTAAGCAAATAGGACATCAGTGGGAATGAAAAATAGCTTTCTCACACCAGCTTTACTGCATTTACAGTTTTTATTGAGCAGGATATTGTGGTAGATACTGGTCTGGTTGACATTTCAAACAATATGTTGACCTATATTCCAAGGCTAGATTCTGAATGCTCCTTAAAATGGCTAGACTTTGTACAATGGAGATGATGTTCTCAATTTAAAGCTGTGAATACTATGTTACTTTTTAAATAGTGCAATTTTTTTCATATCAGTCATGACTATTGAGGCACTAGCTCTTCCAAACCTGAAGTTATTTGTACCACCATAAAATTTTGGCTAAAATTTTTTTTCACTAAAATTCAGTAAAATCTGCAAATAGCCTGTATCTCAATATTTTTAGCATAGGAACTCCTTAGTCTGCCTTTGAGATGCAGAAGAAAAAAACATCATCCTCAGATTTCAATAGTTAATGTGTATGTGTTGACTTTTTGTTCCAGCAGTGGGCATGAATGTTATTTTAGTTTACCTACCTGTTCTCAGGGAATGCAAATTTTTAATTTGGTCAGCTACTACAACCTCTACTTTTCTTCCTTTTCTTTTTTCTTACTTTCTATTCTTAACTGGCTCAAGAACCTTGCAGCCACCATCATAGTCTCCTGTCCCACTCTAAACTTGCATATATTTTACCTTTGGATACCTCAAGTGACTCTATGGTTTTGTCTGCATAATTTTTGTGTTTTTTTCTTTTGTATAATATACCAGAGTTGTTACAAGCATTTCACAGCAGTTTTTTTCTCCTATCTTGTATTTTTTTCTGTAGTCCCTGTATGTAAGGAGATGACTTGCTGTAACGGGTCACATCCTAGCACCAATTCTCTTCTGCTGCCATTAGATTTTCATAAAATGGCCACATCTCATACTTTTATACAAGCTTCTGAACAGACCACTATGCCTTATCTTCCACTTTACATAAGGAACTAAGTGTTTTTAAGAGGAATAGACAAACTGTTCAAGACTTTTCATGTCCATTGCCATGTAACAGTAACAACTCGTGATTTATTCAGCAGTTAGCATTTCCTGTCTTCGAAAGTAAGAGGACATGACCTCTACCTCACAAATATACCGTAATTATAAAACCCATTAATGATTTTAAACCTATATATATATTCACACTTACTTGTATATAGAGAGTGGAAATGCTGACCATTTGATTGAGCTGTAGTTCCTGTGCCCCCAGATATCTGAGGCAGCTATCTTCAGGAAGTTAAGGGTAATAACTGAAGTGTGGCAGGTTTGAGAGAAGGAAAAATTTGTGCAGACAAGAGTGGTGACACTCCAGTATAAAAGTGTCTTTAGTATATTTTAGCTGGAATATGTAGCTTTTTTAAGAGTAGTTGGTAGAGTAAAAAATGATAAAAATAAGGATTTTTGTGGTAGCAGGTGGTTTTTGTAACAGATTGTCTCTACTTGTATAGATGCTGCTGCTGTGTCAGCTGCAATTTCTGTTGGCTTTGTAACTCAGCAGTTCTTAATGTGCTTTTAAGGTAAAAGATGGAGAAAAGTGGCAATGAGGCTGCTGTTCCAGCATAGTGATGTTTTAATTGCATGCTTTTCAGCAGTGAATCATGTAGACATATCCTCTTTGTACAAATAACTTCTATTGTTTACCTATGCATGTCGGTGATGAATATTTGGCCAGGTAATATCTAGCTATGTACAGGCTTTTCTAGTCATGTGGACTCAAAGACAATGGTAACAGAGCGTCTGACTTGTTCTCAGTTTGTTATAACTATGTTCACACTGTCATGACTTTCTGATGTATTTCCTCTCTTGTTCCTAGGTACTTGTATTCTTCTGAATAAGTTCTGTTGCGGTGGCTCTAAGTAAAATAATACAAGTAGAATTCTTCATGATGCTTGCTTCTATGTGTTAATTTTTAAGAATATTTTTGCAGGTCTATACTCAGGATTTGTACCCTTTTGGTTACTGTCTTATTTAGTGACTCATTTACTCTTTTACTTAATGACTTAAAGGTTTTTTCCTTGAGTTGCAATAAATCTTGAAGGATTGCATTTGGGGTCTCAACATTCATTTGTACTTAACATTCATTTGGAATCTTGTTTTTTATTATTGTTTTTAAAAACAGTGGTATTGCTACACACTTGTTATGTTTTCAATTTTTTAGTTTGGAAATGCTGGACAAAGTAGAGCCGCCTACAATCCCTGAAGGCTATGCAATGTCAGTGGCATTTCACTGTTTGCTGGATCTTGTTCGTGGTATCACTACCATGATTGAAGGAGAGTTGGGAGAGGCAGAAACCATCGTTCAAACCAGAACAGAGGCAACTTTGTTACCAGCACAGTCTTCAGAGCAAGATCTGCAGTCTTTTTCTGACCAATCAGAGAAAGAACTAGGTATCTGAAAATGCAAATGCTATATGAAATACAACAGTTTTACAGAAAGCAGATTTTAAAATTTCATGCTTTTTTGCTTAAATTTATTGTTTCTTATTTATATATAAAAACTTTTAATGAAGTGTTTGGGGTTTTTTTAAAATGGAACAGCAGTTCCATTAAAAAATAATACTTGACTTGATGTTCTGCTTTTGGCTTAACACTGAGATCTAAGGTCACAAGAGACAACTTGACTAACAGAAATGGAGTTATGACCACATTAAAGAAAACTATATTTCTAGTAACAAGATTAAAAGAATGTTTTAATGGAGAGATTTTAAGTAAAATTGCAGTATAAGAGAGGACTTCTTTAAAAGCAGAACTGATATGACCTGAGGATTCTCTTTGTGGAATATATGACGAGTCTGTATAGGGGTGTGTGTGTACAGAAAGGCTTGTGTTTGAGCAGTGGGTTTGGCTCGTGCCCCAGGAAGCCAAGGCTGTACAGCTGAATTTGGAGCCGAGGCACCGGGGCTGCCGAAAGGAGAGGAGGGGAAGCAGAGGGCTTTGTCCCGGGCGCTGCCTGCGGAGTGGGGAGTGGGGAGCTCTCCGTGGTGCTGCGGAGCGCTGGCTGCGCCCAGGGGCTTGGCATGGCCTGGTGGAGAGAGGGAGATGGGCAGCTACCCGTTTGCTAGAGTTACTTACAGAATTGTAATTAATTCTGTAATTATTAAATTACAGAAAAAAAAAAAACTCATGGAGAATTATAGATACTGCAGGACAGTATTTTTACTTCACTGCAAAATTTCAGTTTTCATGTTTTTGCATTTCTGAATGTTTATTTTTATAGACAAAGATGAAAAATGGTTATATATACACCATTGTAAGTTGGATTTTGGTGGGTTTTTGGTGCTATTTAGAAAAAGCGTTGCCCTGGTGACATTTTTTTTTACCTCAGAAATGTTACTTTAAATGCAAGCTTTTTAAATAATACTGGTATGAGTGTGTTTCTGTATGCACATATATCTGACTGTGTAAGCATACATGCAAAAACACACTTAAAAAGATACAATAATAAGCATTTTGTTTGTGATACACTTGAAAGTTAAGGAAACTACTGTGTTTCTGCTATAAAAAAGTTTATATAATTTCTTTTAAGTCAGCAGAGCTGTCTGGGAAGAAATGGTGAACGCTTGTTGGTGTGGTCTTCTGGCTGCTCTATCCCTTCTACTTGATGCAAGGTATCTGGTCTTTCATGTCTCTTGATTTTCCTAAGTTGATATTCCAAGCTATATTTTGAACTGACTTTTGATACCAATTGAATTGACAATTGTCAGCGCAAGTGCCGTTCATGGCATCTGAGCAGTCAGGTTTGTGGCTTAGACTGAATGAGTAAATGACACAGAAGTCTCCAGAAGTCCAACACTAACCTTTAATGTATTTCAATATAGAACAATTAATTGCATTTTCACAGTGATGCATTGAAACTATTTAAATTATCCTTATTTATTTTTACTTTGCCTGCATGTTTCAACATATTGAAGTGATTCCATGTCCTGATTACTGCAGATAAGAGACTAAGTAATGTCTTGGTACTTGTTAGTACTATCTAATCATTAAAGTGGGAAACCTTTTTACTATGTAATGACGATGGTAAATTAATTGTCTCCTTCAAAGAGCCTTTTGTTGTCAAACACCATTTTCTGAAATTAGTTTTAAATATCTTCTCATAGTCTCATTTACCAAGTCACTGAGGAGTAAAATCCAATTTTGTAGGAAGAAGTTCCGAAGAATTTTGTTGATTCGTTATGCTTGTTCTTCAATATTTATAGTGTTAATGGGTTTAAAGTATACGTTCTCGTGGCTTTCAGTTTTGGTTAGTTGCCTGCTTCTGTGCTTTGTATTAATTCTTGCTGAACAATGTGTACTCTTTCAGCACTGATGAAGCTGCCACTGAAAATATTCTAAGAGCAGAATTGACCATGGCTGCACTTTGTGGAAGACTAGGTCTTGTAACATCAAGAGATGCCTTTATCACTGCCATTTGCAAAGGATCCTTGCCTCCTCACTATGCCCTTACTGTATTAAACAGCACAACTGCTGCTCTGTCCAGCAAATGTAAATATATAAATTTTTCTTAATTATGTTTCTTTGTATCATCCTCTAAACACAATTTTTTTCAGGATGTGATTCCAAATACATGCAGCTGTAGTATTTGGCTATATTAAAATAAGTTAGAATCCTCAGAGAGCACCTACATCACCTGCTTTCTAGAACTGGTTAGTCTTGCAGCATTTGCTGAGTATCATTCTGATCAACCTAAAACTTCCTGAATGCTTAGCATGTGTCAGAAGTTCAAATTCTAAGGAATCTACCATTGTAAAGATCTGCTAGGATATGTAATTAAGGCATTCAAAATCTGAAAAGGTCTCTGGACAACTTGGATTCTAAAGCTTTGGCTAGAACATCCTGCATTTGTGATGTACTACAGTCTCTTCTACAATTGTCTAGCTATGGTATTACTTGCTGCCTAAGTGGAAGATCTAAGTTCTGGGCTCTATTCAGCCTACAGAAAGCTGAGTTGATGCATCCTGCATCTTGAGAGAATGTTGTAATTCATAAAATTTGCCACTTGAGGATGTACTCTCTTTCTAACTTTGAAAGTGAATTACTACTTACTAAGAAAGGCAATTACCTGAACATTATACAGCTGAATCTAACATTAGACCTCTTAATATAAAACAAAAACAAATTACTCTGGGAACAAGGACCAGCACCCTTACTTCAGTCCAGTGTACCAGCTAAGTATATTATTAGATTATAAAAGTCTGTGAAGAAGTATGCACAACTGAGCTACTCAAATATCTATAGAAACAAAGCAGGGAACCTCAGTTATTTTATATAAGTTGCTCTTCTTTTTACAAGTGAGTGATAAAGTGGGTGTCCTGAAGTCCCATATTAGAAAAATATCATCATACAGCATTGATGACACCTTCATTTTCTGAGTGCATTAGTACAAGGGTAGCACACAGTGATACCATTTACATACAATTACTACCAAAAACTGAGTTGAGACAGTCTAATGCTCAGATCTTAAGCATAAATATTTCAGTCTTGACATAAAATATGTGAATGTATTGCAAGCAAGGAAGTAATTGCTGGACCTTTAACTCTCTAGGGCAATGACATAGTAATCTAAATATGACTAAACATCTCAAAGTGGGGTATGTTAAAGCTAATACTGTAAAAAAATTCTCTAGAGTGTATTTGCCAGAAGATGGTTCTTACTACAAGTAAATACTGGATTTTAAATTTAGATTTTTTTTTCTTCTCAATTTCCCTCCAGCATATTCCATTCAGGGACAGAATGTTCAAATGATTAGTCCCTCCAGTGAGTCTCACCAGCAAGTTGTAGCAGTAGGGCAACCCTTAGCTCTTCAGCCACAGGGAACAGTTATGGTAAGTACAACTTGTAAGTGATCTTACTTTGCTTAACTACTTCTTCCTGTATCTCAATGTGTCTCAAAACCAGGCTACAGATAAACAGCATTCTTACAAATAATGGCTGTCTGATCTATTGTCGTAAGGTTTTAATTTGAAACAGCCCTGGACAGTAAAGTTCTCTAATTGCAAAGAAGTCGTAGTCTTGGGGTTTTTTGACTTTTAGCTCAGAAGTTCCCATCCATTCCATACGGAAAACTCTAAATTTCAGCTATGTTATGTGCCTGTGTGTGAAAGTTCATTTAAGATAGACTGATTTTGTGGAGATTATGCAATTAAGCTGGAGTACTTGAAATTGTGTCTTTGATAATAATGTGAAGCTGAGATGGCAATGATCAAATCATAGAGTCATAGAATGGTTTGGGTTGGAAGGGACCTTAAAGATCATCTAGTTCCAGCCCCCTGGCCATGTACAGGGGCACTTTCCACTAGACTTGCTCAGAGCCCCATCCAGCCTTGAACATTGCCAGGGATGGGGCATCCACAACTTCCCTGGGCAATCTGTTCCAGTGCCTCAGCAGACTCACAGTAAAGAATTCTTTCCTAATACCAAAACCTTTTTTCTTTCATTTTGAACCCATTCCCTCTTGTCCTGTCACTACATGCTCTGGTAAATAGTCTTGGCCCCATTTTTCCTGAAAGTTCCCTTCAGGTTCTGGAAGGCTGCAATTCGGTCATCCCTAAGCCTTCTCTTTTCCAGGCTGAGCAATCCTGATTCTCTCAGCCTTTGCTTACAGGAGGGGTGTTTCACACCTCTAAACATCCTGATGGCCCTGCAACAGATCGATGTCCTTCTTGTGTTGGGGGCCTGAGAGCTGGATGCAGCACTCAAGTACTCACATTCAGCCACACCAAGATAAGACTGAGAGAAGGAGAGATACTGAACTACTTCTCTAAAAGAACATATTTCACTAGTGCAAACAAAATGTAATCTTTAAGCACTTCAGTAAAAATTGGAAGTTTGCTAGACACACTATCATTGTGGAATGATAAAAATTGTATGGCTATTTGGTTGTTGGTTTTTTTTTCGTAGTTGACATCAAAAAATATCCAGTGTATGAGGACATTACTCAACTTAGCTCACTTCCATGGAGCTGTTCTTGGTACATCGTGGCAGCTTGTCCTGGCTACTCTTCAGGTATCACAAGAAATATTTATGCCTTGCTGTTATGCCTTGGTGTTTTGCTATAATTGGGTTTTCAGTTGCTCAGTGATAGAAGCTGCTTTCAATAGAAGCAGCTTTGATTCTTCTTATGATGTACTGTGAATTGTCTTGAATAAGTACTGTAGCATTTCTCTTGAGTTCTGTTTGGCTGGAAGGTTGGTGGCTAGCTTGAGTATAATGCTAATTTCTTCTCTGCCTGAAAAGGTTTTTCTGCTGAAAATGATCCTTTTGTATTTTTCAGCATCTTGTGTGGATTCTGGGACTGAAGCCTAGTGTTGGGGGTGCATTAAAACCTGGAAGAGCTGTGGAAGGGCCCAGCACAGTAAGCATGATTGTTTGTTTTTCGCTTAATGATTATGCAGTATTTTCTATTGCAATCTGTAAGCCATATTTCTGTCTTTTTTTCAAGGTTCTGACTACAGCAGTTATGACTGATCTGCCATCTATATCCAGCATGATTTCAAAGCTTTTTGAAAACTCACAGTAAGAAACCTCATCTTATAAGTAAAATAATCTGTGTATATCAAACTAAACAGTGTTTTGATAGCAGTTATTTTTCAGGTACCTTGATGATGTGTCTTTACATCACTTAATAAATGCCCTTTGCTCCTTGTCTCTGGAAGCCATGGATATGGCCTATGGAAACAATAAGGTATAAAAAGAGTTGTTTGTTTTCTTTTTAGATGTTTTTGTGAAACAGGCAGAAGACTTGTACATTTATCCTTTAAGCCAACTATTTCTAATACTAAAAACAGTAATACCTTTGATGCTCTAGATTAAAAAATTAATTATGAACCAGAGAATGTCTTGTTTTTAATGGTTCATACAGTTACTAAATTCTCTGAACATCTTCATTGTGTTCCTGTGCTTTTTGTTAACTAAGGAATGTCATGTGTTTCCATTAATAAAATTGTGGGTGGATGAAACTTTTAAAAACCCTTATAATTTCAGAGGTTAGGGATGCTGAGTAGCACAATATGTTCTGTGTGATGCTCGTTTTCATTTCAATTTTCTCATACAATGTTCTTCAGAGAAAGCCTGACAATTAGATATTAAAAAACCTGATAAATCGTATTTACTTGAGAAAACCAAAATATTCATGTAAGCTTCAATAAACAACCTTTAACCCCAAAAGGTTAAAAACCATGTGATTGGGTAAAATGGAATATATATTCTCCTGCTCATAATCAAATCCCAGAGGACAGTTTCTGAAAGTTTGTCCTTAATCTGTTACACTACAGATAAGGAAGGCAGAAAACATGTTTTATAATATTTTACTATTACAGCAACAGATAATGAACTAAAATAAGCCGTTTGTGTTTAAAATCAGTTGAAAATTAGAAAAAGAAATGAGCAGAAATGGGAAGAGAGAATAATTTCAGCGCAACAGTCATTTTGACTATATGTTGATTTAAAAAAGAAGTAAAATTGAAGAAGCTTACCACAAATATTTAAATATGTATTTGATGAATGAGAAATTTATCATATTCCTGCAGATCATTTATGAAGCAAATGAAAGATAAAGAATTAGGATATTATGAAATGAAGTATTCCAGATTGTTTGTTCACATATAATTTTAACTTGAAAAGTTGCAGTGGGGGAAAAGGCTGTTTTGCTAGTTGAACATGTTATAAAGCTGGTGGGAGGGAGGACTGTGCAAACGCGGGTTTTTCAGGACGGTCAGTGCTGTGGTTTCTCACACTGCTGCCCCTGTGTGGCGGCTCCTGCGGCGCTGCACTTGCTGCGGCCTTCGCGGCCTGTGGGACGAGCTGCACCTTGATTTAGAAACTATCCCCTAGCAAAATGCTCTCTCCTTATCTCAGTTACCTCAAAGTCATGCCTTCAAATTCTACTTTATTAAGGAACCATCACTTTTTGCTGTTGCTAAATTACTGGAAACGGGACTAGTTAACATGCGCAGGATTGAGATTCTTTGGAGACCTCTGACCGGTCATCTTCTGGAGGTAACTAATGGCTTTGATCAATTTTTATCTCTAGAATTTGGTTTGTATTAATGAAGATCTTGTGGAAATATGTTTTCAACGTGTAATTTAAAAAAAAATTCTAAATTGTAATTTTATATTTTGGTGTAGCCACTTTATTTCTGCAAATCGAATGCGTTATGATTTGAATTTAAAAGTGAATTCATATATTTAAATATAAAAATGTTCAAATATAAAAATGTCATAATCCTATTTCAATTTCTTTAGTATTTTAAATTCAACACAAAAAATATACTTCCTCAAGGAAAAAAATCATACATTTTGAATTGAAAATGAAAAACAGGTGATTGAATGTAATTGTAGTTTTAATTCTCCACACAAGTATGTAGGAGAGTAAAATGTAAGAACAGGGTTTGCTTAAGAGTGGGTAAAGGAAAAGGCTTTTCTTCTTCATATTTCAGAATGTATCAGACACTTCCTTAGCACCAGCGCATTATTTCAACCAGTATCAAGGATTGGCCATCTCAATTAATGGAAGCCACATATTGCTTTATCTAGGAGAAAAGATTTGGATACTTCTGGGTTTAAAGACTTAAAGCACGGGCATCTCTTCCTCTTGTCTGTTTTTTGCCCTACAAGACAATAGGGTTCACCATCCACATCTTGAGACTGTTTTCATGTAGGGAGCAGTCTGTTTCAGTCTGTTACCTGTGCATTGTGGATAATATGCCACTGTTTTGTAGGAAATACAGTGTCTTTCATTTTCTTTCAAAGTACTGCCTTATTTCCTTTTAAATCTAAGTTGTTGAGGTACAACAAGGAAGGAGGAAACATCAGCTATAATTCAATTAAACACAACCTGTGGGAATAGCTTGTTCCCTGGTTCTGGAACCGGTTATCTGGACAGAATCAGAGCACAAAGTACTTCAGATTCTTTCTTTTTATTTTATATAAAGTTTTAAAAATATAATTAAATCAGGAGAGTTGCTATTTCTTGTCTGCATTTTTAAAAATTAAGCTAGCTCCTCTACATTGTCCTCCTTTTCAGTTTGGCTAGTGGTTGATAAGAGAACAGTCCACCAATAAAAGCCTTTCTTGTGATCCTGCCTTGGGCCTGACTCTGGGTTCTCACACTATCAGAGCTAGGACTGGAAGGATGGGTGGGAATAATTATGTAGAGGTCATGAAAATGTACACTTCCCGTATTAATTTGAGGGTAACGTATTAGATACAGCACAGTTCATACTAGCCATCTATAAAATGAATATGCACAATGTTTTTAAGTTTTAAATTCTTTAAAAAAGGCAATTAGCAAAATTGTTAGATTTAGAGAATTTAGAGTCAAAGAGAAGTGAAGGTATGCATTTGAAACTTGAGTTTAAAGATGCTCACTATTGCTTTGTCAAGTTTTTAAAATAATGGAGTGTAAGGTTTATTTTACTTTCAATATGTAGTTACTTTTTGTATTGGAGAGTATGGAAGATACTTTCTGTGTTGGCTACTGTCATGTTCCTCACTTGACTATGTTAAGCAGTATAGAAAACTTCCAATTTTGTAGTAGCTTTAGGTTAAGTTAAACCTGAGAGACTCAGGCATTTATTGAAGGGTTGTTTGGTGCTTTTTAATCAATCATTATTGGAATTAGCAGTTAGTTTATTCATTTTGGAAGATTTGTTGACTTGAATTATATATGTAACTTTCATTATCTTTCCTTCTGTGTCTTTCACTGCTTCCTATTGCTTCCTTATTCAGAAGGTATGTCTATCCAAATGATAAATTTCTTTTTTTTACTATGAAACCAAATTTTATCATTAGAGATTTATTGTATTATTCTTAGACTGTTGTATGTACATTCTAATATAATTACAATACTAATTTTTAATATATTGTATATGTTGAAATCTTGGTTAAGTAAAAGTGACTTTAAACAAAACATTGCTGTGTTTTCAGGTCTGTCAGCATCCCAACTCCAGAATGAGAGAATGGGGAGCAGAAGCTTTAACTTCTCTCATTAAAGCAGGACTGACATTCAGACACGATCCTCCATTATCTCAAAATCAGGTAAAATAAGTTTAAGAGCAGATGCTTTTCTCCTTCATTGATAAAACAACTTTACTATTGAGTTTATAACGTCAATAGGTGTAGCATTCAGATGTAACTATTGACAACCACCACATGCATTGTAATAAAGTATCCTCCTTTGTTTTTCAAATACCTAACAGTGAGTGGTGCTTGCATATTATGTCCATTTCTTAGAACAAATTATAAGTCACCCTTATGAGTGCAAAACAGAATGTTTAGAAGTATTTATGTCATGCTGTGGCAGGTAAAAAGTGTGTTGCCTAACCTTCTAAATTACAGCTGTTCAATCCACAATAAAACATTTTAGTATTTTTACTGAGTCTCATTGAATAGTTTTTTCCAAGGTTTCTTGAGTAGGAAGCTGAGTGTAGCCCTTCTGAGGGAGCATAAAGTTGCATGACTTTTTATGCAACTGCAACAGCATCTGTAGCTATTTCCTGAGGAACCTGGGGAATAGGAGCCAAGAAAGTAGATTTTCTGCAAAGATCCTTTATGCTCTGAATTTGAGCATTAGTTAGTGAGCTACTGAATTAGTTCAATGAATCCTTAATTTGTACTGTATGTTTTCACTTCACATAAACATACTTAAAAATCATTTAAATGTTAGCATCCTTAATATGCTTTACTGTTTACTTTTAGAGACTGCAATTGCTTTTGTTGAATCCACTAAAGGAGCTGTCAAACATTAGTCATCCTGATATCAGGATCAAGCAGTTGGAGTGTGTGCTACAGATTTTACAGAGTCAGGGTGACAGCTTAGGACCTGGTTGGCCATTGGTGCTTGGAGTCATGGGGGCAATCCAAAGTGATCAGGGGTAAGTGGTGGAAATAAAATTTTAAACTCATGTAAGATAAGAACAGTAGAAACAATTCTGCTTATATTTTTGTACTTTATTGGCCACTTCAATAATCATAGTTTCATTGTAATTTTTGGCTTGTGAAAAATTTTACTCAACAAAAATACACTTATTAATTCTTCCTGAAGCACGCTTTATTTTACCGAATTAATCTTCCAAAAGACCAGAATATTATTACACTCTATGTTCTCCTCTGGTCAGTACGCAGTATACGCTGAGGAGTACTCAGTGTGCCATTTCATTTCATCTTGATCATCTGGTGGATACACCTCTGGTGCTTGCTGGTAATTCTGTGTGAATCAGCTGTTGCTCAGTTTATCTATTGTTACTTTTTCTTCTTAAATCTTCCAGTAGTCTATAGTGTGTATCTTCTTCTGATCACTCTCTCTTTTTCTTGAAGCCTTCCTACCTAAATGGTTGCTGGTAGCAGAAGGATGGAAGATTATTTGCTGGCTGTGGGTGAATCCCTTGACTAACAAAATTGACTCTGTTGCCAGCAGAGGTGGACTTGTTCTCTGCCCACAAGGGAAAGTGAGAGATGAACTTGGCAAGGAGTTTTTTGAAATGAGCAGTGAGTTGAACATCTGACTTTGCAACTGTAAGCACCAAGAATTATACCCACACACTCAAATCATATTTATTGCTTTTTAGGTGCAAGTCAAGACTAGCAGCAGGATAGGTCATCATATAACTCTGGTGTCAGTAGAATTCTCCTTAGCATATCTCTCTTTTTGTCCCACCTTAGCTTTACTCATCTGGCCATATGAAAACCTCCTAAAGCCCCTTCAAATACTTGAAGGATTTTGCTCTTGGACTGGTATTGTTTGCTCTGGCAGTAGTACATACCAAAATTCCCAAGGATTGTGTCATTCTTGGTTGTGAGCATCCTCTTTTTGGTAACTGAGCTTCCTTTATTTGTTGTTTCCACACTTGGTGCAATGTGTTCCTGCACGCTTTTTGATTTTCATTGTTGTTAGTAATGGATGAGAACCAACACAAAGTGCTTCCCAAGACAGTCTTCAGATCCCATTAAATCTCAAACCCACCTCTCACTGCCTGATACCTCAAGATGTTACTAACATCTTGTGTTATATCTTAGTCTCTGCCTACAAAGCATATGGAATAATTTACTTCAACTACATAGCACTGTTTGTCCACATCAAATTAACTACAGTAGGAAAAAATTGAGCATGCCTCCTTTTCCTTGAGAAAGAACCTAATTTCTTACCTAAGTTACAGCTGTGAGCACAAGATGCAGATACTATTATTATATTTTAAATATTAACTTACTGACCACAAGACTTCCTTCACAACTGTCATCCCTCTGCTCAGTGAACATCCTGAACTCCAGGACAGAAATCCATTTACCTTCCTAGAGAACTTCTTTCCAGGCTGTTACAAATACAGAAAATGCTGTNTGTCTTTGAAGACTTTTTCAATAGAAAGCCTCTGTTTATTTTAACCATAAATAAAGCCCCATACAATCTTAAGATTTCTTGCTAAGCTTAAGTTTCTTCCGTTTATAGTTACCTTTTTGTGGTCACCTGTAACACCAAGGACAGCTCTACAATTTGAAGAGTTTTATTGCTGTTGCTACTTGCATGAGGGGCTTCAAAACCTTTCTTCAAACACATAGTAGTGTGGGACATTAATTGGGAAAAATTGCTTTGAATTTGTTCTTGTAGCCTTGCATTTGAAATTTAGGAAGAGAGGTTACTTTCCCATTAACTCAGTACTTCAAAGTGAGTAGTGGAACTATACTTTGATTTCCTGCCTCTTTCCCTTTTCTCTTAGAGTCCTTGAAGGTCACATATGTCTGACACTTTGTAGTGGAGGGGGAGCTGCAGCAGTTTTGGGTCTTTTTCACTTTG
>WEIT01002641.1:82455-94106 GCA_013389985.1 Dryoscopus gambensis | reverse complement strand
CCCGCCCGGGACCGCCCCCCGCCCGCCCGGCTCTTCCCAACGCTGGCCGGCACAAGCGTGGTGCCTCAAAGGGTCCGTCTCGGAACTGCCGCTTCGAGCCTTAATCTCCCTCTGCTTTCGAACCAGGCGCCCACTTCAGTTCCCGCTGTTGCAATGCCTTCCCGATGCAGCTTCCCACAAAGCATCCAGACCCAACCTCAAGAGATGCTGGTTAAAAGCCCCAAGGATTTTACCCCTCATAAACAAAACCGTACAAAACCCTTCGGTTTTTCTACACTGAAATATTTGTGCCTTTGCCTGTTAGTGTGGGGTTCAGTTGGTCTGTTTTGTTTTAATTTGTTTGGACGGTTTTTAAAATTGGAATTCTCTACAACCTAATTACTTATAAATTGCCTCAAATTTTGTTGTCAAGAGTTTCATAAACGTGTTACTCCAGCTACTTGTAGTAGATTAATTTAATGCTCCTAGTGATAGTAAGAAAGGGATGCAATATGATAAAATAAAATGTAAAGGCTCAGTATCTAATACAGGTGTCCTCCTATTATAGTGACAGTATTATCTATTTTAATTGGAATTGATTATATTGGATATCTCCAAAGTTCTGATGATACTTGAGCCTTCATCTCTCTGTCAGAACCAACTTCCCAGCCAATTTACCAGAATTTCTGGTTAATTCAATCTTATAGTGGCAACTTTAATGAGTCTAGGGGATCTCTCAAATGGTCTTCTGAATGCAAGATTCAAATAATGATGATGAGAACCAACCAACCCAAAAAACCTTTAATCATGAACACTCCTTTACTGTAGGCAAACACTTGCGTTGTTTCAGTGCTTGGTATCACAATGCTTTACTTCTACGTTTATAGACCTGCAAGTAAGGTGAAAAAAACAGTGAGTGGAGAACATAAAGTGTAGCATTGAAATGGAACATTTTTCTATGTGGAAGTATTTCTCTGCATGGAGCAAGTATGAGATACCTCTTCTCCACCTTTATTCATCTGCCTAAGGACAGATGAGGTGGACCAGACTCTCTACGTCCAGAGGAGTGGCCACAAACAGTTATGAACATCTGAACATAGCCTTTACTTGAAGAACTCTTTTCAGTGCTTGACTGGGCAAGTTTTATTTATGTCTATAGAGGATGTCATTTTCAGCTATCGTTACCATCAAATACACGATGTATCACCTCCATTAAGGGATTTTAACTTCAAGACCAAACACATAGAACTGTTTTCCCTTTCACATAAATAATGCTACCATGTAGACTTGGCTCCACTGATGACGGTGACAAAATTAAAAGATTTTGTCTTACAAGACAAGATTACAATAGGAGTATCACACAACCAACGTGAGAGATGATTCTCAAAACAAAGCCAAGGCTTTTCAGGCAGTCTACTCAAATCCAAATTCCTAATGCTGTGTTATGTTCACATCACGCCATGCAACTGGTCACACGTAATTATCTGCATTCAGAGGGAGTTTCTCACCTCTTCATTACATATCCTAGTAATGTGATTTCTGTACAACTGAAACAACAACTCAGGATTATAAAAAATAATTATGATCTTTGACTATTAACTTGAAACTCATGCCCTTTGTAATGGGCTTTTCTTTTACTTGATCCAGAAGCTGAATACCAATATGAAATCTTCTGACACTACTTCCAAACATCAGGTATTTTCTCTTCCTTTCTGACTCTGTTTAGTGAGTATCCTCCCCCCATCCCTGTCCATTTAAGAATAAAATTGTAGAGAAGCAGAGCTTCATGAAAGATAAAACAAGCTGCATCCCATTTTTTATAGTGTCAAAAGCCCCCACTGATATGATTAAAAAAAAAAAGGCACAAAAGCTCAGAATAAAGTATGGTAGCCCTCTATTGAGATAACAGCATTACAGCAATTAATCTAAAGACATGACAAAGAATTCCTTTTACCAGGATTCAAACCCTAGAATACACCAAGGGTTACCCTAGAGTACATGTATGCCTCAAGCTGCTCTACAGGCTGACACTGAAGACAGTGCCTCATCTACCCTGTCCCCATCCCCTCCCTGCTCTCCAACTCCAGCATTAGATGCCTGCTCTGACTGAAAACTATCCCTCCCTCTTGCCATCCTGCCAAAAAGTCAGCGGGCAGCAGGACTGCCGAAGCACATCTCTCAACGCACACCTGCAAACAAGAACAGAGGGAAGCAAGAAGAGGCTGATGAGAGCAGGAAAGGTGGGCTGCCAGATCACACAGGACAAAGAACAGCATGTTCCTGACCGTGCAGCAAGGCAAGGGAGACATTCCCAAGACAGAACACACAAGGATGCCTATGATGAGAAAGGTTTTGTGGTCAAAATGCAAATCCGATTAAAAGCTGTAGGAAGGGAACTTTAATCAAGTTAAAACCAACAGATTAGCACCCTGTCCCTTCCTATGAGTTCAAAATCTTTTATCATTAATATCATTAACAAATTAACATAAAAGGATTTCTGCCTTATGAAGGAAGGGACAGGCCTATGCAGCAGGAACTCCTAACACGAGAAGTGGAAACTGAGCTTTTCCTACAGGTGGATGGTCACGAGATGGGCAGCAGACAAGCAGAGGCACTCAGAGCTGAGAACTACCTCTAAGGGGGAACAGGTGGGCATCTCCACCACTGACACCGACAGCTTCAGCCCACAAGCCACCTGTCATCTGAACTCTCCTACAGAGAAAATGTCTCCCACAAAACAGTGCCCTAAAGCACCTGAGCAACAACAGCTCACTTGAATAATACCCGTTCAGTAGCAGACAGCTAATCAAGCCCCGTTTCTACTTCTCATCCCATTTAGCACACAGGCCTCTATAATATGTCCACTGAACACAGGTTTTTACTTACCATTTGTTCCAGCCGACTCTGTTTGCTCTCTGGGTGGTTCTTGGAGGGGTGAAGCCACCTCTGGCTGCTGCCCATCCAGCTCCTTAGATGCTGTAACAGCTTCCAGCTGCAGTGGCTCCTGTGGTGAGGCATCATGCTTCAAATTGTCTTCACTAACATCAGGTACTGGTAAACTTGCATTTAAAACCTGCGCGGTCAAGAATTGATTGAAGGATGGTAGTAGGGAAAGAAAGAAAAAGAAAACATCAGTATTAGGCTGGATTCCCCCCCAGCCCCCACAGAATATTGCTCTTTCATTTTCGTTTTGAATATATACATCCAAACAATTTTAACTGTATTAAATAAAGGTACTTCTGTAAGGAAGAAAAGCCAAAACACTTTATCTGGGACTATTTATCTTTCTGCTCTCCCATACGAAATACGTGGAAGAAGCAGGTCTTACAGACAATGCCCTATAACCTTGTTTAGAAATTCATTTCTCCCATGAAGGAAAACTCCAGGATAAGGTGAATCTAGCTGATGGAAAGAAATTCTTCATTTAAAATGTCTGGCACAACTGCTCTGATGTATGAATGAATCCTCTCTACAATATAGCCTTCGGTATTCCTCCTCTACTGATGTGTTTATCTTGTCATCATCAACAATACAACTACAAAGAAACTGAACTATTCAGGACAAAAACCAGAATACATATATATTTCCCATGACGAAATGCAGTGAAACTGAAATTAAAACTAGAATTTTTGGACCTCTGTTGTTAGGCAGAAACTACTCTTAAAGGAGGAAAGAGTTTTGCAATTCTTTGGGACTCTGCCCTATATAATTTGAAATATTTTTTCTAGATTTGCTAATATGTGCAAAAAGAAGAATCTGTTTTTCAGCTTTAATTATTTTCAGAATTTGTACTGGCTTGCCCTAAAAGAAGAAGTAAACTTTCACAAGCATATTTTTGTTTTAAAAGTATGAAACATGTTGTGGTCATTATAAGATACTTAATTACCCTTTAATTTATTGATTACCCTCTATTTAATGAACTAGCTCTCCAACCAATTCTATTACCTTCCAACAGAAGCCATTTCAACTAATTAACCATTATTCCTGAAGCAAAGGTTTGAAGTTCCTCTGGTGGAACAGCAAACCTTAATTATATATCATTGTCTTATGACTCGTCTGTACTCCCGAAATACTGCCGTTGAAGCCCTGTTAATTAATCAAAGGTACCACAGATACATTACACTGAAAGATGGGATCTAACATCCACACGCCTGAAGCGCCAAACTGGGATCAGGAAGATGCCACATTCCTGACGATTCTCTTCCAAATCCCCCCTACATAAACCTTCTGAATGGGGAAATCTATTTATTTGTTTTTATTAGTAATTAGCCTGCTGCAACAGAATTTCAAATCAACAGAGAGAGTGCCAGGAAAAGGGCTTTCCTCTTCATCATCTGACTCTTTTCACACACTGGGTGAGATCTGGGAGAAGCGCCGTACCCCACTTCCATAGGCAATGAAGCGTGTGCATTCAGGTTCCCGATTTTCAGTTCAGAAGCTCTTAATTAAGCCAAATTGTTTCCACCCGGCATTGTTGCGCTCCTCAAAGCTGCCTTTCACAGCCACATAATCCACCTCACAAAAAAGGATCCCATTCTGCACCACTGCCAGTACCACAGATGGAATAATTTGGCTTCAGAGTTTTCACATGCTGAGACCAGATATTAAATAGAAGAAATACGGAATGGTTCAACACTCAGATTACATTCCCACTTCTCACATCATCCTTCCCATAAATCTAAAACACAGGAACTCAGGAGGGATAAAGACGCCACACCACCGAACAAAGGCACGTAAACCCTGTGTGAAGCTCCTCTGCAGTTGTACACAGCATTAACTGATCAAAAACAGGCAAGAAAATCAGACACAGAGAACAACAACCAAATTCTGAAAGGGCTTTAATATTCTTCAGTACAAATTTAGTAGAGGACCATTACTATTTTTTTAATAATAATAATAATTTTTACTGATTCATTCTTGAAAGACAACTGCTAGTCCTGCAAACACAAGAACAACCTTAACTTGACTGGCTCTCAGGGCACTTGGCTATCTGAAGAAAAAGCCATGGATGACTATTTCAAGACGACACCCTCAGAATTAGCACCAACAATTCTTTCAAGTCACAAGAAAGGCAACAGCACTGAATATCTTAGCACTCCTCAGGTTATTCAAAGATTTCTTTGCCTTTCTTTCCAAACCTCCCCAGGCAGCACACCATTTTAAAGCCAGTCACATGTACAGACACAGTCAACCATTTGCCTAATAAGCAGCAGTGGACTCTGCAAGGAAGCAGGGCACAAAGGTATTTGGTACCCCAATGCAGTACAACTTGTCTCCTTTTTAAATTGAGCACAGACTGTTATGATAAAATATTAACAATGGTAGCACTTACTATTCCTCCAGCTCTGAATTTATTCTACAGTTGTGATGCATTCAGGAAAACAGTGACTTCATATAATCCTGAAGATTTGTGATTTCAGACCAAAATTCAGAAGTCACTGGGCCTAGCATATAACTTGGATCTGTTAAATCTGCGATGGCTTCCAGCACGAAAAACAGAATTAAATATAAAACATTACTAAATGTAAGACTATATGCAGTTTTTACAACCAGACAGCATAATTTTAATCCCTGTTCACTCTATACATAAATTCAGTTTTGGAACCAGGATCCATCAGTTGCAACTGAGTAAAAATGTAAATACATGGAAAACCTCAGTATTTTCAAATCTGACCAGACCTGGAGCATAACCCTACCTTTTTACCCCAGTCTCTTGGGAAAGAGTTTGATGTGATTCTTGGCCTTGGGAAGGCAAATTTACATTTTCAAATCAAGTGCTCTGCTTTAAATAATTGAATAATCAAAACTAATATAACAATAGTATTTTTCCAAATTAAAACATGCACAAAGGAGAAGGAACCTTTGGGGAGTTTGTGATGTGAAAGGAAACATAACAGCATCGTTAGTTTAAAAAAAAGTTGGGTTCTAAAAACGTTGCTCAGGCTCTTTATGAGGGTCAGTGCAGTCTGTCCCACTGCATTAGTCCTCAAAAGAAACTAATTTCAGTTTTCCTTCACATTAACTGCTTCATTTCTCTGAAGGGATCTAAACTGCAGTTTAGTCCAATTATATCTAATTTGGTGAGCAGTGTTCTTAATTCCACTGAGAATAGTTGTAAAGCTTCGAGAAATATAACATCAGAGTTTAGAGACTTGGGTGAAAACAATATTTAAAAAGATAAAAATTAACGGTATTAGGAATCTCTTTGTTCATCTTTATGCATTTATTTACAAGTAATGAGACATTACATTTGGCAGGTTTATCAACACTTATTATTTTTTTGTGGCATACATTCATTACACTCCTTTGATTATTAATGTATGAATGTGTTGTCTCAAACACAGGAGAAACCAAGGAGAACTGGTTATCCAGTTCACTGATCCTTCAGCTTCTTCATTGCCAAAACAAAGGGCCATTAGCAAAGCAACACTCCAGTTTCCGTCACGCCATTACTATACATCATGCCTCCTTTTTTTTTAATATTTGCCTCACATTCACCACAAAGATGGAAGCAAACACACAACTAATGACACTAAAATGCAGAGGGCTTGTCATGCTAACCAAGAGCAGCTTCTGCTCCACCTTGCATCCAGCAGTGGGTCCAACTGTTAGATCCCATCGAACACACAAAATTGAAAATGGATAAACTAACCCAACAAATTGCACACAATGTGAATGAACTGCAGGTCCCTGATCTCACTGTACATTAGCGGACACTTCCTTCAGGCACCATTCCTGAGGGGTTCTCAGCACCCAGCCTCTTCCCCCCACCAGCAATCACCGTCATTCCCAGCATTCCTTGTACCAGACCCAAATCATTCCAGGGATTCCTCACATCAGGCCCAAACGTACCAGAGTTAATTTTGCCTCATTCTGTTAATCCTGCTACACTGATTCTACATTAGATTACTAAAATAGCCAGATCCAGCTGTCTGAACAACTGAACAAACTAACATAATGGTCTCTTAATATTTTTCCTGAAGTTTGATTTTGAAACTCCGGGAAAGACTGTTGGCATGCTCAGGGGGTCTGCTCTTAACACATGCTGCTTCATTTAAAAGAACTTCAAACGCCAACATTTGGGAAAAGAAAAAAAAAATTGGATCATTCCAACTCTTTGTTCACAGCAGTTTGTCTTGTTTTGCATCAGCTGAACATTAGAGGTTTGTGGGACAATGCAAGTTCCAGGTGAAGAAACACAAGGCCCTTCCTCTGGCACATAACAGCACACTTAATTTCAGTACCTTATTTCTGTCTCCTGCAGACAAAGCCAAGAACTTTATCTGCACCTCTCTCTCCTCATCTACCATCTTCTCTCCCAACTCTCAGCCTGACTTCGCTATGACACCTCCTTATGGATGACTACTCTCAAAACCCAAATGGATAAAACAAAACGGTTTCTGCACCCAAATAATCTCTGTGATCTTTTTGCAACCTGTTATTCTGAAGCCTGATCCAACCTGAGGTCCTTCCCAGGTCTCATACCTTTCAGCTTTTTCAGACACCACCTTACGGAAGCATTTCACTGGTACAGCTCACCCAGGCTCTAAGGACCAGTCAGAACAAGGGCTGAGCACAAAGCACGTTCCTCTCCTCTCAGCAACTACACCCAGGCTTGCATTTCCAACCGGGCGGACTTTGAAAGACCCGACGCTCCTCTTCGCATCTCTTTAGCCTCTACCACATCAAACACAAGCTAATTGCCTCGGCTTTCAAAGCGCCTGGCCACTCCCTCTACCACCTCCCTCTTATCTCCTACACGATTAGGGGGTTATTTCACGCTTTTGGTGCCGCTATGACACCAATTTCCACTGTGCATTTTTCCAATTACACATTTTTGTGCTTTCACCCCAGCCACTCCACAGGCGTGGTCAGCCCTCCAAACCTCACCACTGAATTGTACCAGCCTCTTCCTCCCCAGCTGGACGAGAAGCATCTAAAGTGAATCAGACCCTGTTGAGCCAGGGGAACCCTGGAGCCCCACACCAAACACCTCAAACTGGGGCTCCTGGAGACACAGTCTAGGGACTCTCCTTGAACAAGCCTAGTTCCACCATTGCTAACGTAGTATTTTGAGGCTGACTCAGCTCTCTCACCAGAACGCAGTTGTTTAAACAGCAGATGTAAGTCTGCCCCAGCTGTTATTTGTCAGGCACTTGGACAATAAGACACTCTGACATCTCAGCTGGTAACCTCTTTAGAAGAGACAGTTCCAAATATTTACTGTCTAGCACACACTTGTTCTCATTACAACACAGGTAGCGTAATCAAGTTACTACTCAGAAATGGGCACCATCCCGAAAACAGTTTGAATGACTCTCTGCTCAAGTGAGGGCCCCTGCATGCCAGCAAGCCAGGAATCCACCACACCACATTTTCAAGCCATCAATCCCCATTAAAATATTATCTATGACAAAACTAGATTTTGGTGCAAGAATAGCTTATTAGCATGCCCATATTTTTCCAAATTCTCTCTCTGGAAGTTTCTCTACACTCTTTCAGGTAGCTGTTCCAACAGAGCTTGGCTCCTTCCACAGAGCCACAAAAGAAACCTCTATTAAAGCTGGTACCTTGAACTTCTAAATGAAATGCAGGTGGCACGTGTGTGATTGTCATTGTTAGTTGCAATGCTGATAGGATGACGCAGCTATCCTGGCATTGCCCACGTGGCTTGGAGTCACCACGCTGGCATTTTTTCCCAGATCTCCGATGCTTAGCATCAAAATTGGAAGTTGGGTGAGAGCCACATCACTTCTACGAACAGAGAGGGTGCTCACAAGATGGAGATGCCCAAACCAATCCAGCCACGTGCTGCCACCAAGAGAAGTGTCAATCAGCTTCCTGTCCAATTCCAGTCACAAGGTCCTGCCTGCTCCCTGGTACCTGCAGCTTCTGCTGAGTCCCAGAAGCCAACACATCTTGCTCAATCAGCAGAGAATGACCTTGCCAAAGAACTGGAACAGTCTTAGAGGAGCTCCTTCAACGAGCTCGCATAGTGCCAGGTGCAATAAAGGAGAAGCTGCAGGTGCTCTGGGGAGGAGGCAGGAGCACATGAACCACCTCATCAGACATCTCAAAGGTTTTTGTCAGTTCAGAACACTGAAGGTTTGTCTGGTCTTCTTCAAGGCCAAAAAGATCTTGTTCCTACCTCTAGCACTATTGAGATGTGATAAATCCTTCTCAGGCTAAGCTTCAGGCCTCTGCGCTGCTCAGGACAGTCTGCCTGTGAGGTTTCAGTGAGTTTTCACCAGCTCACTACCACCAACAGGCGAAGTTTTTCGTTTCCCCTCCAGAGATGCTTGCCTTGTCCTGGCTCTAAAGTCTCACCTCCACAATGTTGGAGTCAAATGAACTCACAAGAAGATCAGGAAAATGGTCCAGCAAGAATAAATGTCCCTGTTTCCTGAAGGGTTAGTGATTCTAACCTGCTTACAGAAAGGCAAGGTTAAGACACAATACAGCCAAGTGAGACTGGGTCATCTGAGGCAAGACAGGGAAGAGGAACAGGGGAGAAAGAAAAGGAGGGGGAAAAGAGCACTGCTGCTTAAACAGCAAGAAGATAACTCAATCACAAAAATCAGCCTTCTGTGGAACCATATCCTGCCCCTTGGTTTCAACAGGACCATGGGTGTCAATTCACAAATCTGATTAATTCAGTTCAGGCAGCTGAATGGATTAGTACCACCAGCATCTATCACACTCCTGTGGGGTGGCTATGCAAGATAAGGAGCAGCTCCTTCACTGCCAGAGTTTAAGTCTTGTTTGCTACAGTAAAGAAATCCACCCATTTTGAGTCCTAGTACTGTAGCAGGCTGGAAGCTCTGGAGCTGCTTTATGTGTAGCTCACCAGGAACTTTTGAGAAGGTGGGGTCAACAGCTGAGGTACTCACCATATGAGCCCACATTTAACCTGCCGTGTTTGCAAGCCAGTGCCCAAAGGCCCCTAAATATCCCTTGCTCTGTAGACCAAGTGTTTTCCTGTCGGGGTTCCACAACACCTTCCAGGGTGCTTGGGCTGTAGAAGTGAGCAACACTGAAACATACACCCTCCCATTTCAGTATGGACACCAGGACACCCAAAAGCTGCTATCTGGCCCAAGTGTCACATGTGAACAACGAAACAGCTTAAAAACTATAAATTTGTTCCTTTCTAGGAAAAAAGGCAAAGAGGTTTTCATCTTGTAAAAAATATAACTATGTCATGAAAGAAATGCAATTAAGTATTTCAAGGATTTCACATCACAAAAGAAAGCACAACTTCTCTGAGACTTTATAGCTGTATAGTAGTTGCTTAGACAGTTTATTTGTAATTGCCTTGCCAAGACTCGCTCAAGTTGGATTCCAATAAAGTCAGTTTCCAAAGTTTTTCTTCTAAAAGGGCTGTAAGAAGCATTTTAATTTGGAAAAAACAAGAAAAAAAGACCACCCTCGAAAAGATTCCCATTGTATCTTCTGCAAAGAAATTAGCTATCTGACAGATTTCTCCAGGGGCATTGAAGGACCTGGTAATTTTCAAATTCAAAGAGCTGGAAGGAATAATTATGAAAAACTGTGTCACAAATCTGCATGAAGTTACTTTACTTTAGTAAGACAGGCTAAATGAGATACAAAAGAAGTATGACTAAACTTCATTAAAACTTATTTTTCTTTTTATGTCATGTAATGGAAGGCAAAAGCAGCTGTTTTAGGAGAACAGCAGTAATAGGACTTCTTATAGCAGCAAAATGGTAACAGAACTTCCCCACTTTTTAACAGTTTTACTTGAATAACCACGGAAAAATCTATTAGAAAACATTTTTCTAAAGCTTAGAAGACATAAAACACAGTAGTAATAATAATCTGTACTTGAGAACAGTATTAATGTTATTTTTTTAGAGGGTCTTAGTTCCCATAACTGGATAAACGTGGCTATGAATATTACATTCCTTCTTCAAACTCCCATTACCTTAATTTTTAAACAACCACAGTAGCCAAATGCTTGCCCGATATGAATTCCCTTGTTTCTAAATGTCAGCATCTGAATTCTAAAATTGCCCAACACAACTGCTAACTGTTTTGTTAACCAACACCAATCCCCAACGCTTATTTGGTTAAAAATAAAATAAAACTTAGTTAATTTAAGGTTCATTTGCAGTGTGGTTTTCAAATCTGTCAAAACACGCACAAGGAGGTCTAGTGGCAGCCAGGAACTATGGGAAATTCAACTTGAAAGTTAAATCTGAACCACAAGGTCAAAGAAACAAAGTCATAACCAGTTCTCAAGCTCTAACACACCCACGCACCAGTTACAGAAACTTCGGAGTCTCCCTGCTCTGAGCACCCAAACTCTGAAGAGCCCAGAGAAGGGGATATCGGTAGAACGTGGTATTATTTCTCCCCTCACAAACTCACACCTACCCCAAAGCCACGCTATGTAAACACACAGATGCATATAACCTCCCTTTCACTCCCAAAATCCCCTAAACGCGCCTATTCCAGAGGGATAAATGGGTTCATTCATAACCTATTTTTAAACACCAGACATGTTTTAAAAGAATTTCTTTCAATTCTTCAACGTCTTTCTTTTAAATCACACATACCTAGAGCTCCTTCGCTCCCCACGGGCTGGGAGTTCGGGAGTCCCTCCCCCTTGCCCCCTATGCGGTACGACAGCGGGCCGCACCAAAGCCACG